>SKCR01028910.1:0-63729 GCA_019454045.1 Zanthoxylum bungeanum | reverse complement strand
ACCCGAGCCCATGAGTGTTTGCGGGTCCACTCGGATTTCGAATCAAGTGGGGCCCACAAGTCACATCGTGAGTCACATCACTTGTCACTTTAGTGATAGATGTCAAGTCACTTTTTTGGTGAGTGACATGCAGTCACTATTCATGATAGAAGTTGGTGTGGGCATTTAATGGATTTTTGGAGCCAAAATTTTGGTTGACTTTTGGAAAGCCATATACAAAATTTTGGTAATAGATTTTCATTAATGTTTTTTTTAGAAAATAAATTGCAAACAAAAGAAAAAAAAAACTCTCTCTCCATTTTTTTGAGAAAAACCGTGAGCCTCTCTCCTTAGTAGGAAAAATTGTTTTTCTTTCCAATCTTGCTAGCACACTTGAGGAATCAAACAAGGTGATATGGAAGCTAATCTTTGAGCTTGGAATCCTTATAAAGCTTGGAGCTTGTAGAACTTCATCAACAAAAGTCCCTTGGCCGAGAGCTTCAACAAAGGGAGGAAAATTTTTTGTTGATCATCACATCCAAAACCAATCTTTGTAAGTATATTTCCGCCATACTTCTTAGTTGTATTCATTCTATTTCATTGCTTATATTGATCTTGGGACCACCTTAGAAACCAACAATGGTATCATGGAGCAAGGTTTAAGCATGAAAATGATTAGGGTAAAATTTGGGTAAATTGGATTTGAGCATGTTTTGACTAAATTACTTGTTTGAGCATGCTTGTATATGGATGACTTGGAGTTGTTTATGATCAATTTTTTGAAAAATGGATTGGATCAATTTTTCCCCAAAATTATGGCTTGGCCGAATGTAATACTTGCCCTAAAGTCATGGTATTTTTTTTTTTTTGATCATTGGATGAGTTGAAAAACATGGGTAATGTTGATTTGAGATTCAATCGAATTGAAAACGAAATCGGACAAATGAAACCCTAGAATACCGTGAGTTGATAAGCATGTAATGAGATGATTTTTTGATTCAAAAATATTGGACATAAGTTGAACAAATTAATACATGATTAATTGATTAATTTGTATTTTGGAAATATTAATTTAGATAATCAATTAATGTATTACACTTGAATTAATTAAATTTTGAAATTTGGAATATTGAAATTTAATTAATTGGGCTTGATTTTGAATTGGGCTTATAATTGTTGTATTTGGGCATAATGGGCTTGGTTGGGCCAAGTTGGTTTAGGCCAATTGGATTGGATCCAAATTGGGCCTAAATCATTCTATTAAGTCCAAATATAACAAATGGGCTTTAAAAGTTTAATTGGGCCTAATGGGCCTAAATTGATTTCTTGGCAAATAAGGGTGATTCCTTAATGGGTTTTAGTATTTGGGTTTGACCCATATTAACCAAAGCCCATGCCTTATGGAATCAATTGAAAGCCCATTGGACTTTAATTAAACAACATTGGATGTTAATTGGGCTTTGAGACCCATTAAGATTAGATTTGGAATCTAAGTCGTTAAAGCACATTAAAAAGTGTAAATATTTAATTTTGAATTAAATAAATGAATTAGTATTGAATACGAATTAAATTAGATTTAAAGAGTAGTTCGATATAATTCAAGAATTCGTACTTTGAGTTGTTCTAAAACGAGTTGGACTCGCGCAAATCAAATCATTGTTTAAACATTGGATGATCACTAATATTCAAAGATTAATTAATTTGATTAGATTGATTGAATAACATTCTTGAATGAATATATGGATGTGATGAATGAATAGCGTATATCGGATGGATATTAGAAGGGAAAGGGCAATTTTGGAAATTGTTGTAAATTTAAAATTTATTAAATTGGACCTGCGTGTCCATCCTTCTCTCTTTATTGATTCTTTGTATTCTCTTCTCACCTATAGAAGTTGGTGTGGGCATTTAATGGATTTTTGGAGCCAAAATTTTGGTTGACTTTTGGAAAGCTATATACAAATTGCAAACAAAAGAAAAAAAAACTCTCTCTCTATTTCTATCCTTCTTTACTACGAATTCTAGTACTTTCTTTATCATCTAATTTTGAGTCTCTGATTCTTATCACTGTAGGTTTTGACATTTTCTCATCTGTCTGTTTTCCGTACCTCCATCTATTTGCTTCTATTTGCTTAGATACCTACATTCTATCCCTTCACTTCTCTTTCTAACTTTTCCTTTCTCTTCCTATTTTTCTGGGTGGGTACTTATGGGACTTCACCATCTAAAAGAAATACTTGAAGGCTATTAGTTCGACTTGAAGGAATATTCTGAGGAGGGATGTGATCTTACATATTCTAGGCACTCTATTACTTGTTCGGGCTTTTATATTCTCTTTCTATTGTCTAGGGTAGATATCCTCAAAATTTCATTGCCTGATTCCATCTATTTACCATTCTTTATCTCTAGCTACTTATACCTTATGCATCATTCTTTACTTTCTTATAGCTTTCTTTTCTCACTCCCTTGATAACTTTAAAATTCTACTGTCTGGTTTCATGGCTCGTTTGTTCTTCTGAAAATAGGCTGAATAACTTCGAGAAGATTCTTAATCTTGAATCTAGAGTATGATTATTTTTGTAAAGAATGCTATTTGATTAGTCTAGGAAGACTCACTAACCTGTTTATAGATCTTTGAGGACGTACTTGAGGATCAGATACTGGAGAGGTAGTGCCCCGCATACAAGTATCCCAAATATACTATGTATACAAGACCCCATCACTCTGCCCACTGCGGTCACTGACTCCCTAGACCATGCTCTGATACCATCTTTATAGCATCCCCGATCTGAAGATGTTACCGGCGGGAAATAGGTTGTACTATTCCCCTGAGCCACTGACATACTAACTGAATACTTGGCTACTATTTTATCTCAACTATAACTTGAACATGGGACCATTGCCCAAAATTGTTAAAATAAAATACAAACTCACATAAACTTAATGTTAAATACATTTCGACTCTTCACTTTACTACTGAAACACAACTTTACTTATACAATTTTCTAAGACTAAACTTTTCTTAACTTGACTGAAACTTATACTCTGATTGGTGGACTCAGACCCACTAGTGACTACCATCAGTATCCGTCCTCGCGCGCTCGTCCTCTTGGAATACCTGCAAAACAAACACTGGGAGTGGGGGGTTAGATCATTGTACGATCTAAGTGATTGGACTAAAAACTGAAATGCTATTATAAAAACATTTGATCCTGAAACCGAGATTTTCAAGGAAAAACTTATAGAAAAATTTTCTTTCTGAAAACTTTGCTCGAAACCTCTTTAGTAAAGCTTTTCTTTCGAAAACCCGTTTTTGGAAATATGGTTCTGAAACTGTTTTCTAAAAGTCTGGTTTTCTGAAAAACTGTCTGAAAATCTGATTAATGTGAACTGTTCTATATCTGAAAACCTTGACGTATGAGGGCGTTACGTATCACCGTCTCCCCATACGCCTAACTGTAGCCAGCAGTGCAAATCCATGACTTTGGGGCGTTACGTGTTGTCGTGCCCCAAAGCATGCCATTCTGTCTCTGAAACTGGTGGTCTTGGGGCATTATGTATCGCCGTCCCCCAAGCCACAAATTAGAACTGGGGGTGCAGATCTATGTTACCACCCAAGCTCTGAAATTACGGTCTAGGGGCGTTACATATCGTCGTCCCTCTAGCCCTGCTCTAGGATCTGAGGGGGTTATGTATCGTCGTCCCCTCAGTCCTCTATGTGTGCACATGTCCTTTGTCCGTCAATTCCATAATGTCTCAAGTTACATACTGGGGTGAGTTTTTCCCTCATGCTCCGAAAAACCATAAAATCATGCTTTAAAAACTTTTATGTCAATAACATAACTTAAAATATAAATTTCATGAAATATATGTGATAAAATAAATATAATGCCCTAAAGCTTAAAAAGATAAGTCTGATATCAAAACTTAATGAATAAAACCAGTTTAAGAAAATAGGTCCACTCACTGTTTTGGGAATCTGGCCGGCATTACTCGCTCGCTGAAGGAATTCTGGTTCCTGCGATGACCCTTAATCTACATGATTTCTTCATATTTCTCAATCTTCTATTGTTGTTTATCTTCTTCCTACTCTCGATTCTTCCTCTTTTCTTTTTCCATTTTTGGGTTTCATGAATAGTGTACTATTTAAAGAATAAGGGGGCTGATTTTTGGAATAATTTGGGTGGTTTAGATTAAGCCACCTCATCATTTCTAGACCAATCACGAAGTCACTGTAGCATCTCACTGATTTTGCAATTTTTGACTTATTTCTAGTCCGAATTTGGGAAACTATTCAACGCGGAAGTTGTAGGTCTTGATTTTAGCTTTCCGGTGGTATAAAATTCATAAAAATCAGATTTCATTAGAAAAAGTTACGCCCCAAATACCATGGGCTGTCTAAAGAGAACACTGTACAGTCTTGTCCCGGAACTTCGAGAAATTTACCGATTGTTCCCAAAGTAATCTCATGAGTATATTTGAGTTTCAATATAATTTATTCTATGTACCCTCGTCCCTTTCGTAATGGTACAGTTGTATTCAGTAGTAAAAACTACGGTAGTTACATTAACTAATATATCGGCAAGTAAAATAATAGTTGAAGTTGGTTTTAACTCACCAATATTAAGTTGTTGATAACCGAAAATGGAAACAAATTAACACTAACTCCAAGATCAAGCAATGCATGTTCGATTTTATGACTTCCAATAATACAAGAAATAATAAGACAATCAGAGTCTTTATATTTCAATGTATTATTGGTTGAAAGAATGGAAATACCTTGTTCAACTAGAAAAACTTTATTTCTTACTTGATGTTTTCTTTTAACAGTGCATAAGTCTTTCATAAATTTGGCATAAGATGATAATTGTTTGATGACATCTAAAAAAGGAATATTGACCTTGACATGTTTGAATATTTCATATATTTTTCGGGAATGATTCAATTTCTTTGTTTTTTCAATACTTGAGGAAATGGAGGTGCATGTGAAAAAACATTATTACCAACGATAGGTATTAGTTTATCAACCAATTCCTTACCCTCAGAAGCTGACTCATTTTCCTGATGTTTTCTTTTAACTATGCACAAGTCTTTTCATAAAATTAGCATAAAAATCATTATTATCAACGATATGTATTGTTTATCAACCTCTTCATTACCCTCAGAAGCTGACTCATTTTAAATTTCACTAGATTCAAGAATGCGTCTTTCGATAACCTTACCATTATGAAGAGTAATAACTGATTTATTTAGGTCTATGTATTAACTACTATAACTACCCTCATGGGGGTTTTGATGACTCTTGAGATTTGGTTGTGGTTGTACATGAAGCTTTCTTTTCTCATAAATGGTTAATACATATGTGAATTTGACAAATATATTTTTCAGATCACTTAATATTTGCTCGGTTTAATTATTAATGGCTTATTGTTTCTCGATGGATGCATGCAAGGTATCCTCAAGGGTTTTCTGGGGAGGTGAGACATATGATGCATAATTTTGAGAATTTTTGGAAATTTTGGTGTACCTAGGGAGGTTGTTGCGATGATTATGATTGGTTATCATTCTTCCAACTGAAGTTTGGATGTTTTTTCCAACCATAATTATAGTTTTGAGAGTATGAGTTTGGATTTGGTCTCTTGAAAGTATTTATGGAACTGACTTGGTCATGAAGACATTCTTTCAAGGCTGACAAGGTTGAATAAGTTTGTGTGACATATTCATTTGAATTACAGATATGACATGCAACTTCTTGGATTGACTTGATATGATTACTCTTTCTTATTTCTAATACCTCAACTTTTTTAGCTAGAATTGCATATTTAGCAGAAATGTCATGGTCTTCCCTAAGGTTAAACATGCCTCTACCAGATGCCTGTTGTTTAACAGACGGCTCATAAGTACCAACTGTGTCCCAATGTTGTGCATGCTCTACTATGTGTTTGAGGTAATATGGTGCATTTTCGAGATTTTTATCCATAAATTCACCATTACATATCATTTCCACTACTTATCTACTTTAGGGTGTTAAACTCTCGTAGAAATAGGAAACCGGTGTCTATGTTTCAAACCCATGATGTGGCAAATATTTAGCATTTCTTTAAATTTTTCCGAACATTGGTAAAGTGTTTCTCTCGACTCTTATGTGAAATTTGTGATTGTCCTCTTAAAAGAGTTTGTCATATGCGGAGAGAAGAATTTTTTTAAAAATTACTCTTATAAAACATCCCATGTTCTGAAGAATCCTTTAAAGAAAAGGTCATCCCATGTTCGGTAGTTTTAGCTTTATCCTTTAAAGAAAATGGAAAAAAACTTGAGTCGAATTATATTCATGCGGCAATTTTAATATGTACATGTATGACATACCTCCTCGAATTCCTTTAAGTGTTGATAATGGTTTTATGATTTTAGACCGTTGAATGTGGATAGGAGTCGGATAACACTTGGTTTGAAACTGAAACGTGATGCATCTTGGGGGAAGACAATGTAAGACGGTGACCATGTCCTAATGGGATTCATGTATTCTTAGGATAATTAAGATCATCATGTTGTAATACATGTACCTAATCAATTGGATTTTCATCTCGGTTATCGGACATTTTGACTTATAAAAATGTTTTTGGTTTATAAAAATCAGAACTTAAAAAAAAATACCAATAAATACAAATACATCAAGACTTAATTAGTTAATTATACTTCAAGCAAATTCAGATAATTCTGATTTCAATCAAAATAAATAAATGTTGCCTAATACGTACTTGATACATTATATTTTTGTAGATGTGAACAAAAAAAGTGTAACTCGAAAAATCCAATCGATACGGTAATTTTTTAATTTAAAAATAATCGTTCAATTTTTAATTAATCAAATTGAACCGAATTAAAATAATTTTTAACTAAAAAAATCAAAAAACGACCGAATTAATTGAATAATTTGATTTATTGAATTTTTTTAAGTCTAATTATGTTATGTTGTTATTTTATATATTATATATGTTATCTTATTAAATTTATTTGGTATTTAATTAAGATTAATTTTCTGAATTGTTTGTAAATCTTTATTTTGGTTATGATTTTTTTTTATTTTCTTATACTTTAAATAATTTAAATGATGATTTATTTGTGCTGTTGGTGATGATTAGAAGAGTTATAATGTAAATTTTTTAAAATAAATGTTAGATTCGATTAATGCTACTAATTTTTTAATTTTAATTTTTTTATTGTTATTATTAATAAACTGAAAAAACCTAATTGAACTGAACCGAACCGACAATTAAAATTAATTACAATTCTTTTAAAAATAGAAAATTCCAAAGTTATTTTTAAAAAAAAATCGCATAATTGTAATTACAAATATTTTTTTTATAATTATATCGAATCAAATCGAACTGTATCAACCTTAATATTTTGTCCCATAGAATGTTAGGTTTCATTTTTTTTAATCTTTTAACATAATCTTTATTTTATTTTTTTTTAAAAAAAAATGAGAAATCTCTCAGTTGGAGGATTGAAAGAGAATAAATATTATAAATAAATAAAGGGAGATATTTTATTAATTTCGAAATTAAGAAGTTTACTTGTATATCAAAGCAACCTCAGGGAGACCAGTGAAATGTTATCGAAGCAACACGATTATCATTGCGACCCCTGGTTTTTCATATTTGAGTAACATCCGGACTCCATCATTATATAGGCCTTCATCTAAAGCTTTAAACAAAACAACGGCAGCAACAAAAACACCGAACTATTCAAAAATCGAACACACATTTTCTCGATTTATCTAAACTTCTTCAATCATGCTAACAGGTTTGACTTTTTAAGCTCTCAATCTGTACTTTGTCACATTGACAAACTTTATTTATTTGATTTACTTTTTCTGTTTTTGTTTTTGGTGATGAAACTGTTGAAGATTTGAGTCGTAGGCTATAATTTGAATTTTGCGAACTGGGTTATTTGTGATTCCCGTTTTCATATATGGGTTTGTTCAGAATTTGTTGATTAATGGAAACTTTGGGAGCTTAATGTATTATATTTGGCTTCATTTTGACTTTTGTGACCTCGAGTATGTTTTTTCGAAATTGAGTGAGCCGGGTTAGTGTTGGGTTATTGGTGATCTCCATACTTGTTTATCATTTTTGATAAATAAAGCTTCCAGAGTTTCTCTTTCTAATCTAATGAACTGAGATATGAAATCTTATCAAGTAATTTGTCTTGTATTTGCTCTAACTCGGCATGTAGCTTGATTTATTAATATATTATCGTTATGTTTAATGATATTTTAAATTTCTCAAACTGGGCTGTCAGCAATTACTGGCGTTTAGTTTATGGGAGTGGCATTTTTCTTGCGGATTTAACTTTTAATTACAAGTAGTCAACAAGATCATCTTTGTAACCTGTGTGATAGTACTTTAATACTCGTGTGTATGTTATGTTAGTTGTGCTAGAGTAATTTTTACTGGGATGACATAATTTGTAGTTGAGTTGACGATGCCCGTTTATTGTAGCTTGATAATACTGTAGTGTTAGAGAATCAGAAATAAATCACACATTATACTTCTATACTCGAATACAAAAGTGTATACAATTTCTAATATTAGAGGTCACATGTAATGGTAAAATGACAATATAAGTTTTATTTTATGATATGGGCTCTAGAGCAGTAATTCGCGTTAGAAGTTTGTGGCTCTTATCATCACTTCTCTAGTTTCTTCTTCGTGAAACAAATTTATTTGTTTTAAGATGTTTTACAATGATGCATTGCATATTTGTAGTTGCTTTTCTTGACAATTCTGTTGCACTGTTACAGTGAGTGTGAAATGGCAAAAGGAGGTCTTTTCAAATGTGGAAGTCGACACTAGCCAGCCCGCTTATGTTTTCAAGTATCAATTGTATGATCTAACTGGAGTACCACCGGAAAGACAGAAGATTATGGTAAAGGGTGGTCTACTGAAGGTACTTGGATGGTTTTGTGGAAGCTAAGCATAATTGATTGCATAGTTCATAACATGCCTTGCTTTAATATGTAGTTTACAACGTTGCAAATTGATTACTCTTCATATTTTTCCCTATCACGGGTTTTTCTGAGTGTGCCTTTCTTACAACCTCATTCTTCTGAGAATGCAGGATGATTCGGATTGGTCAACGTTAGGAGTGAAACAGGTAAATCATTATTTCATTGTGATAATTTAAATTATGTTGTAACTTGTAATCGAGGCCTAACTTATGTTATTCTTTTTTTCTAGGGTCAAAGATTGATGATGATGGGAACAGCAGATGAGGTTGTGAAGGCTCCTGAGAAGAAACCTGTTTTTGTGGAAGATCTTCCCGAAGAAGAACAAGTTGTGTCACTGGTAATTTCAGCCACCATTGATTGGGTGCTTTTCTGATTATCATTATAATGTTCTCATTGGGTTGTTCTTTTTTTTTTTTTTTTTTTTTTTTGTTTTTTTTTTTTTTTTTGGTTCTAATTTACTTATGTAGCACCTCTCCATTTTTGGTTTTAATATGCTGATGTGAGCCCCTCCATTTTTTTTCCAGTTCTAATTATCTGATTTTGTGTTGTTCTTAGTTTTGATTCTAATATACTGGTGTGAGCACCTTCACTCATATTTGTTTCTATGATAATTTTCTCCTGTCTTCAATTCAAATTAAAACTCTCATCCAATATTGTTTCTGTTTCCAGGGTCATAGTGCTGGCCTATTTAACTTGGGAAACACCTGCTACATGAACTCCACCATCCAGTGCCTGCATTCTGTTCCAGAGTTGAAGTTTGCTTTAATTAAGTAAGTTTTCTTTTTCAGTGGACATTGTTGTTTCCTTGTAAATGTCTTGCTAATTGAAGATTGGATTTGGCATGTGTTCATATGACCAAAATTTATTCTTACTAGGTATTCTCAGTCTGGAAGAAGCAATGATGTGGATCAGAGCTCTCATACGTTGACAGTTGCTACATCTGAATTATTCAACGATCTTGATAAAAGTGTGAAGGCTGTAGCACCTATGCAGTTTTGGATGGTTTGTACTCTTTTTCCTGTGCTGTGTGACATAATCTGTGGTACTTATTCTATAGCTGTTCTATGTGCAATGCTCTTAAGAACACCATATATACCAGGTTAAGTCTTAGGTAGAGGGACACAAGTGCTATAAGCAGACAGCAATTATGTTTTCGCCATATTTGAGTTCTCGTATTTCAACAGAGATTTTATAGTGAAAGTTGGAGTCTTTCTGAGGAGGACAAAGTGCTATAAGCAGACATCAATTATGTTTTCGCCATATTTGAGTTCTCATATTTCAACCGAGATTTTATAGTGAAAGTTGGAGTCTTTCTGAGGACAAAGTGTGTTCCTTTCTAAAGTTATATTATGTCATACTATTTATGTCGATGTTATTGTTCTGAGGTGTGGCTGCCTAATTCCATCCCATGCATTATTAGTTGAAACACTAGTGTTGACCCATTTTCATGTCATTATACATCTCTCTCTATATATATAAAAGTTAAAATATTTTTAAGAAACCTATTACAATAAGAATATATTAAATTGTAAAATTAAAATATCTTTAAGATTATTTTTATTATTAAAAATTAAAAGTAGAAACATATAATAAAATAAAATTATAATTTCCTATTAAAATAAGAAACTTATTAATTTAATACATACCACCTAATCTCTATAATAATTTTTTATTATTAAATTATAAAATTAAAATATCTCTAAAATTAATTTTTTATTTTAAAATTATAAAATTAAAATAATAAATTATTAAAATAAGAAACTTATTGCGATTTAAAAATAAAATATCCTATTTATTATTAAATTATAATATTAAAATATATTTATAAATTTTTATTATGAAATTGTATAATTAAACTAAGAAACCTATTATAATATAAAAATATAATATCCGATTAAAATAAAAAACCTATTAATTTAATTAAACTAATTAATTAATAATAAATAATAAATATATTATAAAATAAAAATATAATTATTATTAAAATAATAAATATTTTAATTTAATACGTGACATCTAATTTTTACAATTAATTTTTTATTATTAATTATAAAATTAAAATATTTCTAAAATTAATTTTTTATAATAAAATTAAAATAAGAAACCTATTACAATATAAAAATAAAATATTTTATTTATTATTAAATTATCAAATTAAAATAAAAAACCTATTACAATTTAAAAACATTGTCTCCTATTAAAATAAAAAACATATTAATTTAATTGTAATAATGTAATTTCTTATTATTAAATTATAAAAATGTCTCATTAAAATAAAAAACATATATGGTACCTAATTTTTATGATTAGTTTTTTATTACCTATTATAATAAAAAGATATATTATAATCTCCTATTAAAATAAAAAAAAATATTTGTGACACCGAATCTCTATAATTAATTTTTTATTACTAACTTATAAAATTAAAATAAAAAACCTGTTACAATATTAAAACATAATCTCCAACTAAAATAAGATATATAAATAACAGTTGTCCACAAAAACTAGCTAATTTTCTTAGTTTTTGGGTTTATTGTTATTTGTTATTTTACTTTGGATTATTTCCTTAAGATTCAAGTTCGATAAGAAAATTTAAGCTTAAATTGAATAAATTATATCAAATTGCATTAGAATTTATCCGAAAGAAAATTAAATGTTTTTAAAGTTATTTATAATTAGGAATATGTTTTCAAATGAGAAAGTAAGGCGAGTGGGAAATTCTAATATGAATTAAAAACACTGTTTGAGAATTGATAGATAAACAAATGAGACATAAATATTAAGTGTAAGTAAAACAATTGTCTCATTTATACTATCAAACCAACTAGATTCAGATCATTTACAAAATCAATATCTAAAATCTTATTAAGATTTTTGTTATAATATGAAATTATAGTCAAAGATGTGCTCAATCCGCACAAAGTGCTGGTTCTATACTAGTCTCATATTATTTTGTTTCTTATACTTTTTACAGCTGTTGCGTAAAAAGTATCCTCAGTTTGGTCAGTTGCACAATGGCACATTCATGCAGCAGGTTTTTCTATTTTCCATTCTGCTGGCTATGCTATTTTTTACTGTTCTAAGTTCTAACGTTAGTGGGCTGAGCTCTGAACTTCTCTGGTTTTGTAACAGGATGCTGAAGAATGTTGGACACAGCTTTTGTACACTCTTTCACAGTCTCTAAGATCAGTAAATACCAGGTGGTTTCCCCCTTTTCTTTTTCTCTCTCTTGGGGACATCATAATTTTATGACAATAATAACCCTTGGATGGCTGTGGTGTTGGTCATATTGCAGCCCACCTTGTGATATAGTTAATTCATTCTAACTTTGTTTCAAACAGCATTTTATCTCAACTACATGTTTTATGGGTGGCTATAGGTTCACATTTTGTTCATGTAGTTTACCGGTTGGCTACTTTTTCATCAATGCGTAAATAGAAATAATAATCTTTTGGCAAATTTTCACTTGCAGTGAAATTCCTGATACTGTGAAGGCTCTTTTTGGTATTGATATTGTGAGCAGGTATATCTTTAAGCTCTATTTTATAGCATTAGCATACTAGTAGGCATCATTCACATTGTAATATCAACTTAATTACATCTCATTTTATTATTAAGATTTTTTTTTTTTTTGGCTGCAGTTAATAACATTGTTGTATCCCATTAAAATTGAAAAAGCTATGGACCCATAGTAATCTTGAATTTTACATTATTGTGGTTGTTATGTCTATCTTTTTCCTTAGCTAATTTGTTGATATAGTTTTCTTATTTAAATCTTAACCTTCGACCTTTTTTTATGGTCCGCACACTAAATTATTTATTTGTGGGCTCCTGTTTCTCTAAGTGTTATACACCTTCTGTCTCGTAGGTTATCGAATTTTAAACAAAAAAAATGCATGTAAGGGAGTAAAATCCTAGTTTAATTAAACAGAACCTAGTTTTTTAAACCAATTATACCATTTTAAAGAAACTTTTATGGATCCATTCTATTAGATGTGAAATTTCTTAAGGTAGAAGCTGGATTTGTTAAATGAATGATGGGATGTAATTATTAGTTACGAGGCGTATTCATTTGATCACAAAATTTAATTTCTAAGCGTGAAATAAAATGATTGCTGTTGAAATCTTGTCCACTCACACTACAGTTTATGGGGAAAATAGATTAGATGTGTATACACATGCTGATCTGATGGTTTGGTCGCTAGAGTGCATTGCCAAGAAAGTGGCGAGGAAAGCTCGGAAGCAGAGTCAATTTATGCTCTTAAATGTCACATATCACACGAGGTGAACCATTTGCTTGAAGGACTAAAGCATGTAAGTGGTACTGGTAACCTCTAACGGTCATGCAATTCCTCTTCCCTTTTGTTTGTGATAATATGCAGTTGTTGTATATCAAATGATATACCTGCCTGGCTGCGATATTGTGGTTTTAATGAGTGCTATGCTTGACAAGCTTTTGTTACATTTATATATACATAACCCTTTGTCTTGCATGAACAAAGATTTGATATTCTTATTAAACAATTTCTATGGTTTATGTAGGGTTTAAAATCAGAATTGGAGAAGGCTTCTCCTGCCTTGGGTCGTAGTGCAGTATACTTGAAAGAGTCTCGTATTAATGGCTTGCCTAGGTAATAACTTTTTTCATTTTATTTTCTTCACTATGCATTCTGCTTGATAGTTGCAATTCACTACCAAGTGTTTCTTAGACTTAGAGAATCCAACTATCTTTCCATTTACTGTTTTGATTTACTCTGAAATAGTTCAGAAGTCTGTTCCTGATTTAACTTTATTTTTTTTCTTGTTTATATTTTGTCATGCCTGTGAGTTGGAACAAAATTTTCTCACACAATTTTCTTTTCAAAGGTACTTAACCATTCAGTTTGTTCGCTTTTTCTGGAAGAGGGAGTCAAATCAGAAAGCCAAGATTTTGCGGGTATTATGGTTTTCTTTGCTTTTCTGTACTTATCAGGGATTAATGTTTTCATGTGTTTGTATAAAAAGGAATATTATTTTATTCAAATTAGTTAGATTTGTGGCATCATCAGTGGGTTGAAGTTTGCTATTGTGACCCAAACTTGTTTTTCGGTGTAAAAGATTTGATTATAACATATTTGAAATGTGTTTTGAGAATCTCAGAAAGTGGATTACCCTCTGGAGTTGGATGTTTACGATCTCTGTTCTGACGATCTTCGCAAAAAATTGGAAGCCCCTCGTCAGGTATATACTTTTCTTTTTCACTTTAGTGAGTTTTATTTTAAATCTCTTAACATTAATGGTAACAAAATTGTGGAACTCTCAGAAACTAAGGGACGAGGAGGGTAAAAAGCTTGGTTTGAAAGGTGGTGAGAAGAGCTCTACTTCAAAGGATAATGAAGTCAAAATGACTGAAGTTGAGGTGATAGGATGATTTAATTGTTTCATGCCCTGATGAACTCGTAATCCTGTGTGGATGTGTTTGTTATACTTATATAAGTCTATTTTGCAAACAGGGATCAGCATCAAATGGAAGTGGAGAATCATCAGTTGCTGCATCACAAGATGGTAAGACTCATATCAATTTCATGATTTAAATTCATCAATGGTGATTTGGTGAACTTGTGTCTGAATTTCATTCACAATATGTGGAACTCAATAACACTATAATAAACCTTGCCTAACAACTGAAGTAAAACACAGTCCTTCCACTGTCTGATTGCTTCTCTGCCTCAGGTGTTAGATCTGATACTGACAAGGAAACACATCCAACTGGAGTTTACGATCTGGTTGCTGTGCTGACCCATAAGGGAAGGAGTGCAGATTCAGGGCATTATGTTGCTTGGGTCAAGCAAGAAAGTGGTCAGTTCATTGGCTGATATGTACAGAACTTTTGCAATGTATTTATTTGGTTTTTGTTTTAGTTTAGTTGTTAAACTGACTGACCGGTTATTAATCACAGGAAAATGGATTGAATATGATGATGATAATCCTATTCCTCAGCGAGAGGAAGACATCATAAAACTGTCTGGAGGAGGTAAAGCAATAATTTATCTCAGGGATCTTTTCTTTTCATGACCACCTTGATCAATATTTACGTACACTGTATTTTTATAGCGAATTTATGTGTTTTTCTTTCAGGTGATTGGCATATGGCATACATTTGCATGTACAAGTCGCGCTCGGTCTCCATTTAGACCGGATTTAGCTTTCAAGTCAATTTGGGTTAATCTTTGATTTTGAATCACACAGAAACAGAAATCTTGGTAGTTTGACAATTGAATTGAGATTTGGTCAATAGATCTTTACTTAATTGAGTTGTACTGTTAAAAACTCTCATAGCTTTGTTTAACTTGTATGTTATTAGGGGGTGTGTTTTTATTTGATTGAAATATAGATATTTTGATATTCCAGGAAAAAAAAAAAAGGGTTTAGAAAGGCGGCAATAGCACCCCTATACTAAGGAGATGAAAGATTTTTGGAAGCATTTTGTTTTGTATTGTGATTTGATTCGGGCGGGATAATAAAATTGTGTTTTAGACACAACGTAATTTTTAAATGTTTGATTAATGACAAAACATTGCTATAAGTTATCGTGGTTATTTGTCCGATTTGTATTTTACTTTCTTCATTCTTCATTCATATTTGTTTTTGTTGCTATTATTTAAAAAAAAAAAAAAAAAACTCAATTAGAATAGAAATTTTCCTATTTAATCTAACGCAGCAACTGTTGCTTGCGCAAGCTGGCAATATATATTTTTTAATTTTAAAATCTTAAACACTTTTAAAACAACACCTAAAATAATTTTAATTTTAATATCAATTTCAACACATGCTTTACAACAAACATATATATATATTATATGTTTTTTGTGTGTAATATATGTGTGTATTTCTTTGAATCAAAACACAAATCAAAATAGAATCCACAATGAAATTTCTAATAATAAATTCTAGGTCACTCAAAAGTGGTCAAATGATTCTAGAATGGTAGTTATAGCTCTAAGTTTTCATGTAGAGTTCCGAACTCTAATTTTATGTTTATGTCCAGCGTAAATATTTTGACTCAATCACAAGCATATTGTGTTTATGCTTCCGAAACATCCATAAATAATTCATATTGTGTCACTCAAAAGTGGTCAAGTGATTCTAGAATGGTAGCCATAGCTCCAAGTTTTCATATAGAGTTCCGAACTCTAATTTTATGTTTATGTCCAGCGTAAACATTTTGACTCAATCACAAGCATATTGTGTTTATGCTTCCGAAACATCCATACATAATTCATTAACCTAATTTCAACATCAAGCTATGTTATTATGCATCAAATACAAAACATAACTTGATAGTGAAGATCAAACTTACCTAGTAAGTTTGAACCAAATATCAAATCTTCTCATTCTTGTTAAAATATTGTAGAAAACTTCCAAAGTTAGCAAGCTTAACTCCAAGATCCAATCTTGATTTCAATGCAAGAAAACTTCATTCCAAGATCCAATCTTAATTTCTCCTTATGAAATGTTGTAGAGAACTTCCAAAGCTTCTCTAAACACTTATTTTACTTAGGCTGATATTTCTAATTCTTATTTGTTTCAGCTTTCACAAGCTTAACTTTATTAAGCTCAAGCTTAATTAAAAACTTGCTCAAGTTTGCCTTTTATAGCAAAACTTATGTAATTTTTAATTAAGAAAAGTTCTAATCAACTTTTAGGTGGACTTAATCCAATTTGTCCAAATATGTATAATTAGGTGTGACTAATTACCTTTGTCTATCACTTTGATTTAATCTAATTAAAACAAGACAAAGTTTAATTAATGGATTAGTTAAATGTCTACCACTTTGATTTAATCCAATTAAATCAAGACAAATACACATATTATTACATATTTATAATTACCAAAATGGTAGAGATTTATGAAATTACAACAAAGCCCTTGTGTGATTTTGGATTAATCCAATTGGGTCAAAGTAAATAATTAATGTTTTTTATATAATTTATTATAAAAAATTGTCAGCTACCCAGGTACTCAACAAGTACACTTCATATTGTGAGACTCTCTAAGTCTAGACACGTTTGTCATATAAGCCTAGCTTATATGTACGTAATTCGGCCACCTCCGAATTCATGAAAAACATGAACAACATTTCTGAACTATACAAGTCGATGTCATCACATATGTTTAACAATCCCTCCGTTATAGGCTATCTGAGTTGTGCTTAGGAAACATAGATTATACCGTCAAGTTTCTGAGGTGCACATCTCATGTCGACATGTCCACGATTCTTTACAACTAATCAGAAACCATTTCAGATATATGCGATCCACCATAGGTGATCGGCTTTGGTGCTAAAGTCTTAAGAATCAAGACTTACTCACATGGATACCTAAACCCCTTTATGGTACACATACGGGCCGACAGATTCTATCCTGATATGTACTTGATTAACAAGTACATCGGTCCACACCCAACGAACATCTAGCGGCCAGAGCATGAAAGGTCTCTGATATACATGGCATCAAAGTGTGGATGGTCACACACAAAATCAATGCTATCATATAGTCAAAGGATCACATATGCTATTCGTCTCGAGAAGATTCCTATTGACGGTGGTGTGTACTTCCAACTATTAGGAATCACATGTGAGTAATTTAGTATTCGCTCCAACGAATACCCACATGTCTATACGAGATTCACATGCTTATGGTTCATCGGGTTAAACCATTGGAATTCCAATTCCAATATACGACATGTGCTAGTCTTATGGGTTATAGCAATTTGACCGTATTCCAAAACCAACGACTATGAATACTTACTTTAATAATAGTTTATAATAATAATATTATCCCAATGTTGGACCACCCAGTGTCCAGTATTACTACATGACTATTCTAAGGTTGATGTCATTCTTAGAATATTTATATATCGATCTAATATGCATAATGACATTACCATTAACAAGGTTTGAAATAAAAAAATATAGTTATTTTATTAATAAATAATAAAATATAATGTACAATATATTATTCAGATTGACGCTCCAAGCACCAACTCCAACAAACTCCAACTTGCTTAGTGTCAATCCGGATGGTACCGAAGTCCCATCTCCTCTAAATGTTTATCGAATAACTTAGGAGGTAAGGCCTTAGTAAGCGGGTTTGCTATGTTGTCTTGTCTTTGAACCTTTAAGACCACTATGTCTTTTCGTTCGATAATTTCTTAATCACGCGATATTTGCTTTCCACGTGTTTAGACTTGGAATGAGTTATCGGCTCTGTGGGACACAGAAACTGGGCGACGCATGCTGTCCCGGGCTCGCGGCCCGGTTGGGAGTACGGAGTAGCCACGAGGGACTAAACCGGAGAATAATGGAGTCGCCACCCGGTGTGAACCGGGAAAATGAGATTTAAGGCCGCACTCACCCCTCGCAAGGGAAGACCTCAAACCGTTGGGTTCGGAATGGTCCCTTACTTATGTCACTTGTAATGAAAGGATTTATGTAATAATTTAATCAAGTTTAAGTAACACTTATTTCCAAGAGTATCATGCTTCTAAATTCACATGCATACATCAACAAGTTCATCACAATATGCAACATCACATGGCAATCTCATGAACATTTCTCAATCATATGATAGGGAAACTAAGAACAACCTAATCATGCTTGAATACTATCTCATGAACATATTAACCAAATAACATGCTAATAACCTAATCATGCTCGAATATCATCCCAAGAACACATCAAATGGATAAATGCAGGAATACAAATAATATGATTGGCTACATAATGCAAGGGAGATCACCCAAAAGGCAGTTGTGCATGAAATATGATGAGACAGACTTAGTTCAGTGTGTGCGCGTTCGTGTAGCGTTCGTAAACGCATTCGAACGGTAAACAGAAGGTTCACGTTCATGTAGCATTTGATAACGCCTTCGAACGGATCTGACCTGATGAAACAAAATGCATGCGCGTTCGAGTAGCGTTTGTAAAACGCATTCGAACGGGAAACAGAAGGTTCGCGTTCGTATAGCATTCGAAAACGCGTTCGAACGGGAACAGACCTGATGCACAAAATGTGACGCAATACATACATAAAAAAAGCAAATAGCGAAATACGAAGCGCGGCGAAGCATCGTGGCGAAGGATTTAACCTCTCCAATTAGAGGACCTTTCATCGCACTTACTAAGCCCATGCGCTTATCTCAATGCATATAAAAATAAAGACAATAACCTTAGACTTCATATACCCGACTGAACACATCTTACATTCAACCGAATATACGTTAATCGGCGCGGCAAAGCATCATGGTAAAAGATTTTAACCTCTTCAATTAGAGGACCTTTCATCGCACTTACTAAGCCCATGCGCTCGATCACATCATGCATACCAAAATAAAGACAATCATATCAAACTTGGTATGCCGGATTGAACATATCTTACATTCAACCGATCACACATCAACCGGCGCGGCAAAGCGTTGTGGTAAAGGATTCTAACCCTCCAAATAGGGGACCTTTAATCCGACTTACTGGGCCCATGCGCTCGATTGTATCATACATACAAAAGTAACATGCAGAATAAATAAATGAATCAAAGCAACATAAAACAAAAGAATGTGCCGTTTACTCAAGTGGTACGTGGAGTTGTATCCCGAGTACAGATCATACTACCGTCCATTCGGAACCGGCTATGAAATTTATGTCCGGGTTTCCATCCTATATACCACAAGAGGCGACACATTTTCCATTTCATTCAAGCCACAACATGCATCCACAAACGACTCTCATGCGAATAGAATTCAATAAACAATCAAAAAAACGAATATAAACTAATAAGAAAAGTGCCATAAGGTCTAACCTTTTAAATCACCTCTCGGATGTACGGTACATGATCGTCGGAAGGGTGGATGCTCCGCAACTCTCCCGGTTCACTGGTTCACTGCTCTCGTTCGTTGTCTTACTGTCTTGAGTCGTCATTCTCCATCTTTTGCTGCTGCTTTTGACTCCGATTCGCTGCCGTTTTGCTACTGTTTTGCTGCTGTATTTTAGTTACTGTTTTTGTGATGTTTTGGCTACTGTTTTGGGTGTGATTTGGGCTGCTGTCTAGGCGTGTTTCAAGGGTGTTAGGGTGTGTTTGGGCTGCTGTTTGGAGGTATATTTTCGGTGATGGAGGGATGCTGTATGGGGGAGATTTTCGGTGATGGGTAGAGGTTTAGGGGGGTGCTGTTTTCGGTTATGGAGTGGAGGAGATGAAGGGAATTGTTTATGTTCTTCTTGTTGCTATTTCCGTGAGTGGCTAAGGCTCTTTGTGTTGTGATTTTGTGTGAGTTATCTGTATGAGCTAGAGGAGTGCATGTCTTGGTTATGGGTTGTTTATATAGAGAAGGGCTAGGGCTTCACCTTGTCTCACAAGGAAGGGATTTTGGCATTAAAATGAGGATTTTATTTGGTGTTAGACAAGGAAAGCAATGGATTTGATGGAGACAAGATTGGCTTAGATTAGGAAGGTTGATATTTGATTGTCTTAGTTTAGGAATACAATTTGTTAGATTAGGAAGTCAATATTTTTAATTGGTTATGATTGATTTTAATTAGGCATGACATCTTTTTAATTTGGTATGTGATTTTTAGATTTGTTTTGATTTCACCATGTGTTAAATATGTGTTTTAAGTGGGCTTGGGCGTGTGGGCCAAGGCTTGGGCGAATTGGGCTTAATGTGAGGCTAGCAGCAAAACCAGAATTACCGACAAACGACCGTTCGAACGCCTCCTCGGACGCGGCACGAACACCCGCAATCTGTTTGGAGTTCGAACGTATACACGAACGCAGCACGAACGAAAACAGTGAACCTTGTTTATTCTGAATTTCCCCTTCCGATGTCCGTTTTCCGTGACCTCCGTGACTTAAAAGGTAGTGTCTCCAAATGAGACTCATCATAGGGACTTATGTGCAAAAAATGCAGTGCCTACAGTCGCCCCCACTTTGATGGGACTTGTGTAATGTGTAACAGTGACAATTCTATCAAAGTTATGCAATGCATTTTCACTTACCTGGCTCGCCAACTGCCACTTGACTTACCATGTGTTGAGTTGAGTTGATTTGGTGGTGAGGTGCTGCGACCCCTGGTTCATTCCCGAATCGTGCTCCATTTTTAGAGCGCCATTTTCGACATCTTTTGTGTGTGTGCTCCATTTTGGAGCGCCATTTTCGGCATTTGCTGTGTGTGTTCCATTTTGGAACGCCATTTTTGGCCTTTGCTTTGTGTGCTCCATTTTGGAACGCCATTTTCAGCATCTGTTGTGAGTGCTCCATTTTGGAGTGCCATTTTCGACGTCTGTTGTGGGTGCTCCATTTTGGAGTGCCATTTTCGGCGTTTGCTATGTGTGCTCCATTTTGGAGTGCCATTTTCGGCATATGTTGTGGTAGCGGTCCATTTCCGAACTGTGCTGTGCGAGAATGTGGCTCATTTTTGAACCGTTATTTGATGAGATGGTCTTTGCCGCTACAAACCTGCGAACACAAAACAAACATCGCATGTATGTGATATGTATGCATGTATGCATGCATATGTATCATATTCCGATGGGTTAGGCCTTCCTTGGTCCATTTCCGAACCGTGCTCCATTTTCAGAGTGCCATTTTCAGCGAGATGAGATGATGGTCCATTTCGAACCGTGCTCTATTTTCGGAGTGCCCTTTTCGACGAGATGTGATAATGGTCCATTTTCGAACCGTGCTCCATTTTCGAAGTGCCCTTTTCGGCGAGATGTGATAATGGTCCATTTCCGAATCGTGCTCCATTTTCGGAGTGCCATTTTCGGCGAGATGAGATAATGGTCCATTTCCGAACCGGGACTGATATAAGAGTGGTCCATTTCCGAACCGTTGCAGATGAGAGATAGTCCATTTCCGAACCGTTGCTGGTATGAGAGTGGTCCATTTCTGAACCGTTGCCGTGTTGTGGTCCATTCCCAAGCCGATCTCCATTCCCGGAGTGCCATTCACGGCATGCTTATTCCCGAGCTGTCCATTCCCGGACCTAATCTCCATTCTCGGAGTGCCATTCTCGGCTGAACTGTTATGATGTAATGTGGGGCCCGCCCCCAGAATCCCATACCTGGCAGAAACTGATCTGGTGTAATATGGGCCTCGCCCCCAGAATGTCCTACCCGGCAGAAATTGTTCTGATGTAATATGGGCCTCGTCTCCAGAATTCCATACTCGGCAGAAACCGCTCTGATGTCTCCATTCCCAGAGTGTCGTACCTGGCAAACTGATCTGATATCTCCATTCCCGGAGTGCCGTATCTGGCTGATCTGATATCTCCATACCAGGAGTGCCATATCTGGCTGATCTGATGTCTCCATACCCGGAGTGCCGTACCTGGCAAACTAATCTAAACTAATGTGGGCCTCGCCCCTAGAATGCCATACTTGGCAGAAACTGATGTTGGATCAATGTGGGTGTGGGAACACAGGAACTGGGGCGACGCATGCTGTTCCAGGCTCGCGGCCTAGTTGGGAGTACGGAGTAGCCCGCGGGGGACTAAACCGGAGAATAATGGAGTCGCCACCCGGTGTGAACCGGGAAAATGAGATTTAAGGCC
This sequence comes from Zanthoxylum bungeanum, assembly GCA_019454045.1. Taxonomy (NCBI): domain Eukaryota; kingdom Viridiplantae; phylum Streptophyta; class Magnoliopsida; order Sapindales; family Rutaceae; genus Zanthoxylum; species Zanthoxylum bungeanum. The sequence goes on along the minus strand of SKCR01028910.1, from coordinate 41,152 downwards.
GCACTCACCCCTCGCAAGGGAAGACCTCAAACCGTTGGGTTCAGAATGGTCCCTTACTTATGTCACTTGTAATGAAAGGATTTGTGTAATAATTTAATCAAGCTTAAGTAACACTTATTTCCAAGAGTATCATGCTTCTAAATCCACATGCGCAAAAATAAAACTTACACCTAAATTTGCATATATTTCACATCTAAGATCACATGCTTGAAAGTACATCAAAGTAGCAAGAAAAATACAACTTCATTGGCATATTGTATTCATGGAAACACAAGCACACACTAACCACACAAGCACACATAAAGGCGAATCAAATAATGGCGAACATTTGATTTCAACAAATAGCCATTACATGTCCATGCATAAATAAAGGAGTCAACTAAGTACGTAATGCAAAAAGACGCTTAGGGATGCAATTAGGCATTAAAGTGAGCATGCTATGACGTGGTGCAAAAGAAGATAGATATAGACACAGACGCACATGTGATGAAAATGACTCAATTCAGTGTATTCACGTTCGTGTAGCGTTCGTAAACACGTTCGAACGGTAGACAGAAGGTTCGCGTCCGTATAGCGTTTGATAACGCGTTCGAACGGGACCAGACAGAAAACATGCATTCGTACGGCGTTTCGGAACGCGTTCGAACGGGGTTATAGTAGTGACCTCCAAAATGCAGTAAACGACATGACACATACATGAACAGATGAATATATGAGTTCTCGTACATAACAACATATTAAGGGGCGCAGCAAATCATTGTAGCAAAGGTAGCTTTCAAGCATTTTCACCCCTCAAAATGGAGGACCCTTAATCTCACTTGATAAGCCCATGCGCAATGCAATATGATGCATGAATTTTCAAAAAGACGTTATGAAACGAATAACTAAATAAAAGAGGCGCGGCAAGTACTGTGTAAAGGTGGCCTTTTAGGCTCTTTGTCTCTCAAAGAGAGGACCTTAGACCAACATACTAAGCCCATGCGCAATGTGATATGATGCATGGTCATGTAAGAAGACGTCATACTAAACAACAAAATAAAGGGGCGCGGCGAAGTACTGCCGTAAATGTGGCCTTTTGGGGCTCTTTGTCTCTCAAAGAGAGGACCTTTAGACGAACATACTAAGCCCATGCGCGTCACATCACAATACATGAAATAAAGACAATAAAAGTGTAGGACTTCGTATACCCGATTGAACGTACATTCAACCCAAACACACTTCGTCCGGCGCGGCGAAGTAGTGTCACAAAGGTGGCCTTTTAGGCTCTTGTCTCTCAAATAGAGGACCGTTGGACTAACTCACTAAGCCCATGCGCTCGATCGCATCATACATACAAAAATAAAGACAATCATATCAAACTTAATATGTCCGATTGAACGTGTCTTGCATTCAACCGAACACACATCAACCGGCGCGGCAAAGCATCGTGGTAAAGGGCTTTAACCCTTCCCCATAGGGGATCTTTCATTCCACTTACTAAGCCATGCGCTCGATCGCATCATAACATAAATAAATAACATGTGGAAATTAAAAGACGGAATAATAAAGTGAGAATAATCAAAATAACATAAAGCGAAATATACGCCGTTTACTCAAGTGGTACATGGAGTTGTATCCCAAGTACAGACCGCACTACCGTCCATTCGGAATCGGCTACGGAATTTACGTCTGGGTTTCCATCCTATATACCACGAGAGACGACGTATTTTCGTTTTAATCAATGGCCACAACACACATCGCATGCAAACAATATTCAATAAATAATTAAAAACCAATTAAAAGAATCAATAAAAATCAAAAAAAAAACAAGTGTGAAAGGTACCCTCAGGTCTAACCTTTTAAGTCGTCTTTCGGACTCGCGTTTACAACCGTCGGAAGGGCTATCACTTCGTAACTTTTCTGATTCACTTGTTTAACGTCTTAACTCGCCGTTTTGCTGTTTTGCTTGCTGTTTTTGCTTCACTTTGCTGCTGTTTCCTCTGTATTTTCTGTTCACTGTTTCAGGTTGCTGTTTTGGCGTTTCAGGGACTGTTGTTTTGTGAGATTTTAATGCTAAAAACTGGGCAATTTATGTGGCAGTTTTTGGGTATTTTCTGGGCAGTTTTAAGGGTCTATTTGTGTGGAAAACTGGGCAGTGCAGTGGGGGGTGTGTGCGTGCAGTTTGGGGCAGTGCAGTGGGGCTGTTTGGTGAGGGAATGTGCGGCAGTTGCTGGCATTTTTTGGGTGGTTTGTGCGGCAGTTTACTAGCAGTTTTTTTGGGTGTAATATGCGGCTGAACTGGGCAGTATGTATGGGGTTATGTGCGGGGTAGTGAGTGAAGTAGCTTTGGGGAAAGTTTAGGCGTGCAAGGTAGGCTTTATGCGGCAGGTGTTTGGGGTTGTGTTACGGCAGTGAGGGCTGTGTGATGGGTGTGAAGGAGCTGATGAAGTTATGTGGCTATTTGGTCGTGAAGTCTTGGCTGATGAGGGTTGTTGGCTGTTTGTTCGTGAAGTCTTGGCTGATGAGATGGTTTAAGGGTTTGTGTTATTCAGGGGAGAGTTGTGCGTTGCTACAGGTGAAAGGGGAGTTTGTTGTCGGTTTGTGAAAGATACTTAGGTTTGTCGGTCAGCAGGTGTGGCTTGTGGTCGATGTGGGAGTTGGTTAAGGTGGTTTCTAGTCGGTTTCTTATGCGAATGGGCAGTGGATTTTTGAACGGTGAAGAGGCTGTTGATGGGCTGTGTGTGGCGTGAGTATTGGGGGTTGGTTTGTGATTATTTGTGCTCGGCTATGTAGGGTTTAGTGCGTGAAGCTGGGAAGTTTTTCATGGCTTTGTTTGTCTTCTTGAAATTGTGCTGGTCGAGAGAGAGTGTGAATGAGAGGTCTTGGCGTGTGAGCTAGAGAGATGGAGAGGTGGGGTGGCTTGGTTAGTGCATGTTTATATAGAAGAGAGCTAGGGTTTGCCCTTGTCTCACAAGGAAGAGATCTAGTTTCCAAATTAGGAGTCCTAAGAATGGTATACACAAGATTGAGGGGGGACAAAATATTTTAAATTAGGAAGTCAACTATTTTAAATTGGTAGATGTCTTATTAGATTAGGAAGTCAAATATTTGATTGGTTTTAATTGGTTAGGATTGATTTTAATTAGGCTATCTTCTTTTAATTTAGTATATGATATATTCAAATTATTTAAATTAGGCATGATTTTAGTTTAAGTTTGGTAAATGTTTTATTTAATATTTTATTTAATTATATTATCTAATTAATATTTAACTTAATATTTGATTTTGATTTGGGTGTGTATTAGGTAAATGGGCGTGTGGGCCTTGGTTGGTGGGTTTGTGAGTGTTTGGGCTGGGAATAATTTTTAAAAAAGACAGCCAACAAGTAACCCGAAGCTAAACCAGCGAACTTAATCCGACTATGAGTCAATTCTTGACTCCTCCCTTCCGACATCTGTTTCCCGCGGTTTCCGTGACTTAAAAGGTAGTGCCTCCAAATGAGACTCATCATCGGGTTTCACATGCAAAAAAATGCAATGCCTACAGTCGCCCCCACTTTGATGGGACTTGTGCAGTGTGTGACAGTGATAATCCTATCAAAGTACATGCAATGCATTTTCACTTACCTGGCTCGCCAGCTGTCTGCTGGTTTGCCTGCTGTGTTGAGTTGAGTTGATCTGGTTGTACCATTTTTGGTATGCTAAACCCCATTTCCGAGGTGTTGCTGAAGTGATGTCTATCCATTTTCGAACTGTGCTCCATTTTTGGAGTGCCATTTTGGTGACTAATGAGATAATGGTCTATTTTCGAACCGTGCTCCATTTTCGGAGTGCCATTTTCGGCGAGTGAGATGATGGTCCATTTCGAACCGTGCTCCATTTTCGGAGAGATGTGATAATGGTCCATTTCGAACCGTGCTCCATTTTCGGAGTGCCATTTTCGGCGAGTGATGAGATGATGGTCCATTTCGAACCGTGCTCCATTTTCGGAGTGCCATTTTCGGCGAGAGTGATGAGATGATGGTCCATTTCGAACCGTGCTCTATTTTCGGAGTGCCATTTTCGGCGAGTGATGAGATGATGGTCCATTTCGAACCGTGCTCCATTTTCGAAGTGCCATTTTCGGCGAGTGATAGTAGTCCATTTTCGAACCGATACTGATATGAGAGTGGTCCATTTTTGAACCGTCGCTGATGAGAGATAGTCCATTTCCGAACCAATACTGATATGAGAATGGTCCATTTCCGAACCGTTACTGATATGAGAGTGGTCCATTTTCGAACCGTTGCTGATGAGAGATAGTCCATTTCCGAACCAATACTGATATGAGAGTGGTCCATTTCTGAACTGTTACTGATATGAGGGTGGTCCATTTTCGAACCGTTGCTGATGAGGATAGTCCATTCTAAACCGATACTGATATGAGAATGGTCCATTTCCGAACTGTTTCTGATATGAGAGTGGTCCACTTTCGAACCGTTGCTGATGAGAGTGGTCCATTTTTGAACCGTTGCTGATGAGAGATAGTCCATTTCCGAACCATTACTGATATGAGAGTGGTCCATTTCCGAACCGTGCTCCATTCTTGGAGTGCCATTCCCGGCTTGTTCATTCTCGAACTGTGTTTCCATTCTTGGAGTGCCATTCCCGACTTGTTCATTCTCGAACTGTGTTTCCATTCTTTGAGTGCCATTCCCGGCTAAACTGATACTGATGCTGATGTGGGCCTCGTTCCCAGAGTGATGTTGATGTGGGCCTCGCCCCCAGAATGATGTGGGCCTCGCCTCAAACTGATACTGATATGGGCCTCGCCCCTGGGACTCATCCCCAAGACTGAAACTGATATGGGCCTCGCCCCCAACTGATACTGATATGGGCCTCGCCCCTAGACTGATACTGCTGATATGGGCCTCGCCCCCAGACTGATACTGATATGGGCCTCGCCCCCAGACTGATACAGTACTGTCGCCGTTCCTGATTGGTTGTCTTTGCCGCTTTCTCTCTTTCTGCTTCAAAACCTGTGAATACAAAGCAAAACAAACACAAAAGAATGCAAAGATGTTACGTGTATGCATGCATGCATGAATGAGTTTCCTATCCCGTTGGGTTAGGTCTTCCGCCAATTCTTCCTCAGGAAAAGTACTGTTTCAACCTTTCCATTTTAATCGGCTCGGTGTGAACTCATTCCCTTCCAAGTCTGATAGTCTCACTGCCCCCATTTCTCAATTTCTGAATGACCACCGCATTCTTTTCTGCTTGCTGCTTTCGGGAATTCCCCGTGTTCTAAACATCACTGAATTTCATAGTACCAAGTTGAATGCTTTTCTCAAATATACTCATGTTGCCAGTTGAAAGGAAGAGATTCAGGCAAGTAAGCAAAATGAACGTCTTTATTATCATTAAGAAAAGGTTCGAACGAAGAGACAAAATCAATGTCTTTATTAAAAATGCAGGATCAAATAAACTAGGAGGAATAACTTCATCATTCGCAGCATTGCCTTCTTCATTGGCCTATGGTTCTCCACCGTTGTCATCCCCTATTCCTATGAATGAAGCTGAGTGGTTGAGAGTTTGGAGGACAAGGGTTTCGGGTAGGCCAGAGTTGATCATGTAGTTGGGTAGGGGATTTCTGTGTGCGTTGGGTTGTTCTCTTTCTGGGTCAGGTATTTTGTGGGAGTCAATGAGGTTTTGGATCTCATGCCTAAGGCGGGTGCAGCTATCAATTTCGTGACCTCTTCTCCGATGGAAGTGACAATACAGGCTTAGGTCAAGGTTGGGTGGTACAGGGTTTGGAATTGGTTTAGCTCTAAGGGTTCAAGAATCCTTGCGCCTTCAGCTTTTCGAACACCCTTGAAAGAGGCTTACCAAGGTGGGAAAATCGCATGCTTTTGATGGCAGTGACCTCAGCGGTAGCGGGTTTGGTCCCTGAAGGTCCCTCAATATTCCTTCTATTCTGTCCATAGAACTTTCTGTTTAGCCTCTTCTTCTTCAATATCCATAACCGTCCCTCCAATTGTCGGAAATCCGTAATCATCGAAGTCATCCTCCGCAGCTTACCATAAATGGAGGGCTTAGTACCCTTGATGATCATTTTGATCTGGTCTTTCTCAGCGGGCCGAGTCTGCATCTTCAGAAGCTGGCTTCTCCAGCGGTCTACATACTCCTTGAAGCTTTCTTCCGGCTTCTGCTTAGTGTTCTCCAAATCACGGAGTGACAAGTCAATCTCTAAGTCTGTAACATACTGCTTCAGAAAAGCATCAGCTAGTTCCCTCCAATCTTCCTTAACCTTCTTCTCAAGGCTATGATACCAAACCACAGGTGCCCCTCGAGTGACATCCTAACATCTTTTGGACTTGGCGCTGTGATAGGCCCATTGAACTCATGACTGAGACATATTGCTGCAGATGGACTCTTGGGTTTCCATTCCCATTAAACTTGGCCATGCTCGGCATTTTAAACTGAGCTGTCAGCTGTTCTCCGAAGGTCATTGCCTCATAATCTAGCAACTCTTCATATTTACCCCTCATTTTACGGGTAACTGTTTCAACCTGATCCCGAAGCTTCTGAAATTCTGCCTGAGACCCAATCACTTTGCCTGTTGCATACTCTGTCATGTCATCATCAAAAGTGGGGATATCACCCCCAACCCATTCAGAGGCTCCTCACACCTTACATTCTCAGAGTTTCCCCCAGCACGGGGCACAGCCATATTTGTCATGGCAGTATTCAAGGCTTGCAATTGTTCAGTAATCTTGGCGAAACCATTTTCCAACTGATCTATCCGGGATATCTCATTATCGGATGTACTCATATCTGTTACCGGTCTTTTGGTGAGTCTTCCCTCTTCCCTAACCCAACGGGAATCTATGATGGCTTTCAGAACACAAGGGTTAGCATGATGTATGTATGCATGAGGTGCATGAGATGCATGTAACATATATAACATACTAAAACAACTAAAATTTTCAAACAGATCGGCTCATTATCATTTTAGAAGCTTTGGGGCTAACTGTCATATGAGTGAATTCGTCCCAGTTTAAATGGCCCAACGAGTTCACATCTCATGGGAAAGAGCTCAACTAAATCCAAATGGTAATGTTCGAACACAACACAAAGTGGCCCATCATCACTTAGAAGCCTTTGGCCCAATCATCATAGAATACGTTCTTGTCCCAGTTTAAATGGCCCAACAAGCCTATCCCATGACAAATGGTCCAAATGGATCCAAACGACGATGTTCCCAAACACAAACATAAGAAGAAAGAAATGCAAACATAACGTAATAATTTCTATAGAATGGCCCATCAACATTTCAGAAGCTTTGGGCCCAATGGTCATAAGGCACGAACTCGCCCCAGTTTAAATGGCCCAGCAAGTCCGCATTTCTGACAATAGTCCAACTGCATCCAAATGAGGATGGTCCACAAGCACATATTCAAGGAAATAATTGTTACTTTAAGCCAACCCGTTCTATGGGTGGGTTAGCAGAGTATAGACAAAGGCTCTCACCGGCGAAGGATGGCCCACAACTAGGTCTCCCCACTCAAGGGTTCGAGCAACCAAGTGAGCGCACCCTTTTTTATACACTAAGGTACGTGCCAATAAGCTATGGTGTGTGATGGACTGTCAAATGGATTTCCCGTTGTAGATTCCCCAGAGGGAAGGTGGAGCGAGGCTCACTTAAATACCCAAGCCTCTTAGGCTCTTATCGCTTGGTGTCAGGAATAAACAACGAGTCCTCCAAATTAGTCCATCACAATAGGCTACGAGTAGATGGCTATCTAGGTGCCTTCACAGCTTCTCCTTCTAGAAAGGTAGTGAGTGAGGAAGGAGACACCAAACCATTACCTAGCCTCAAAATGCCTTTGATTAAACCCCCATTTTATCCACTATAGACACGGTCAATTAGAACATAAATCCAAACATTACAAGACAATATTTCGGGGCCGATTCTCTATCCCCAGTGGAGTCGCCAGACTGTGGGAACACAGGAACTGGGGCGACGCATGCTGTTCCGGGCTCGCGGCCTAGTCGGGAGTACGGAGTAGCCCGCGGGGGACTAAACCGGAGAATAATGGAGTCGCCACCCGGTGTGAACCGGGAAAATGAGATTTAAGGCCGCACTCACCCCTCGCAAGGGAAGACCTCAAACCGTTGGGTTCGGAATGGTCCCTTACTTATGTCACTTGTAATGAAAGGATTTGTGTAATAATTTAATCAAGCTTAAGTAACACTTATTTCCAAGAGTATCATGCTTCTAAATCCACATGCGCAAAAATAAAACTTACACCTAAATTTGCATATATTTCACATCTAAGATCACATGCTTGAAAGTACATCAAAGTAGCAACAACATACAACTTCATTGGCATATTGTATTCATGGAAACACAAGCACACACTAACCACACAAGCACACATAAAGGCGAATCAAATAATGGCGAACATTTGATTTCAACAAATAGCCATTACATGTCCATGCACAAATAAATGAGTCAACTAAGTACGTAATGCAAAAAGACGCTTAGGGATGCAATTAGGCATTAAAGTGAGCATGCTATGACGTGGTGCAAAAGAAGATAAATATAGACACAGACGCACATGTGATGAAAATGACTCAATTCAGTGTATTCACGTTCGTGTAGCGTTCGTAAACGCGTTCGAACGGTAGACAGAAGGTTCGCGTCCGTATAGCGTTTGATAACGCGTTCGAACGGGACAAGACAAAAACATGCGTTCGTGCGCGTGTTTCGGAACGCGTTCGAACGAGTTTATAATAGTGACCTCCAAAATGCAGTAAACGACATGACACATACATGAACAGATGAATATATGAGTTCTCGTACATAACAACAGATTAAGGGGCGCGGAAATCATTGTAGCAAAGGTAGCTTTCAAGCATTTTCACCCCTCAAAGTGGAGGACCCTTAATCTCACTTGATAAGCCCATGCGCAATGCAATATGATGCATGAATTTTAAAAAAGACGTTATGAAGCGAATAACTAAATAAAAGAGGTGCGGCAAAGTACTGTCGTAAAGGTGGCCTTTTAGGCTCTTTGTCTCTCAAAGAGAGGACCTTTAGACCAACATACTAAGCCCATACGCAATGTGATATGATGCATGGTCATGTAAGAAGACGTCATACTAAACAACAAAATAAAGGGGCGCGGCGAAGTACTGCCGTAAAGGTGGCCTTTTGGGGCTCTTTGTCTCTCAAAGAGAAGACCTTTAGACCACATACTAAGCCCATGCGCGTCACATCACAATACATGAAATAAAGACAATAAAAGTGTAGGACTTCGTATGCCCGATTGAACGTACATTCAACCCAAACACACTTCGTCCGGCGCGATGAAGTAGTGTCACAAAGGTGGCCTTTTAGGCTCTTCGTCTCTCAAATAGAGGACCTTTGGACTAACTCACTAAGCCCATGCGCTCGATCGCATCATACATACAAAATAAAGACAATCATATCAAACTTAATATGTCCGATTGAACGTGTCTTGCATTCAACCGAACACACATCAACCGGCGCGGCAAAGCATCGTGGTAAAGGGCTTTAACTCTTCCCCGTAGGGGATCTTTCATTCCACTTACTAAGCCATGCGCTCGATCGCATCATAACATAAATAAATAACATGCGGAAATTAAAAGACGGAATAATAAAGTGAGAATAATCAAAATAACATAAAGCGAAATATACGCCGTTTACTCAAGTGGTACGTGTAGTTGTATCCCAAGTACAGACCGCACTACTGTCCATTCGGAATCGGCTACGGAATTTACGTCTGGGTTTCCATCCTATATACCACGAGAGACGACGTATTTTCCGTTTTAATCAATGGCCACAACACACATCGCATGCAAACAATATTCAATAAATAATTAAAACACAATTAAAAGAATCAATAAAAATCAAATAAATAACAAGTGTGAAAGGTACCCTCAGGTCTAACCTTTTAAGTCGTCTTTCGGACTCGCGTTTACAACCGTCGGAAGGGCTATCACTCCGCAACTTTTCTGATTCACTTGTTTAACGTCTTAACTCGCCGTTTTGCTGTTTTTCTTGCTGTTTTTGCTTCACTTTGCTGCTGTTTCCTCTGTATTTTCTCCTCACTATTTGAGGTTGCTGTTTTGGTGTTTCGGGGACTGTTGTTTTGTGCGATTTTAAGGCTAAAAACTGGACAGTTTATGTGGCAGTTTTTGGGTATTTTCTGGGCAGTTTTAAGGGTCTATTTGTGTGGCAAACTGGGCAATGCAGTAGGGGGTGTGTGCGTGCAGTTTGGGGCAGTGCAGTGGGGCTGTTTGGTGAGGGAATGTGCGGCAGTTGCTGGCATTTTTTGGGTGGTTTTTGCGGCAGTTTACTAGCAGTTTTTTTGGGTGTAATATGCGGCTGAACTGGGCAGTATGTATGGGGTTATGTGCGGCAGTGAGTGAAGTAGCTTTGGGGACAGTTTAGGCGTGCAAGGTAGGCTTTATTTGACAGTGTTTAGGGTTGTGTTACGGCAGTGATGCTGTGTGATGGGCGTGAAGGAGCTGATGAAGTTATGTGGCTATTTGGTCGTGAAGTCTTGGCTGATGAGGGTTGTTGGCTGTTTGTTCGTGAAGTCTTGGCTGATGAGATGGTTTAAGGGTTTGTGTTTATTCAGGGGAGAGTTGTGCATTTCTACACGGTGAAAGGGGCAGTTTGTTTGTCGTTTGTGAAAGATACTTAGGTTTGTTCGGTCAGTAGGTGTGGCTTGTGGTCGATGTGGGAGTTGGTTAAGGTTGTTTCTAGTCGGTTTCTTATGCGAATGGGCAGTGGCTTTTTTGAACGGTGAAGAGGCTGCTGATGGGCTGTGTGTGGCGTGAGTATTGGGGGTTGGTTTGTGATTATTTGTGCTCGGCTATGTAGGGTTTAGTGCGTGAAGTTGGGAATTTTTTCATGGCTTTGTTTGTCTTCTTGAAATTGTGCTGGTCGAGAGAGAGTGTGAATAAGAGGTCTTGGGTGTGAGCTAGAGAGATTGGAGAGGTGGGGTGGCTTGGTTAGTGCATGTTTATATTGAAGAGAGCTAGGGTTTGCCCTTGTCTCACAAAGAAGAGATCTAGTTTCCAAATTAGGAGTCCTAAGAATGGTATACACAAGATTGAGGGGGAACAAAATATTTTAAATTAGGAAGTCAACTATTTTAAATTGGTAGATGTCTTATTAGATTAGGAAGTCAAATATTTGATTGGTTTTAATTGGTTAGGATTGATTTTAATTAGGCATATCTTCTTTTAATTTAGTATATGATATATTCAAATTATTTAAATTAGGCATGATTTTAGTTTAAGTTTGGTAAATGTTTTATTTAATATTTTATTTAATTATATTATCTAATTAATATTTAACTTAATATTTGATTTAATTTGGGTGTGTATTAGGTAAATGAGCGTGTGGGCCTTGGTTGGTGGGTTTGTGAGTGTTTTGGGCCGGGAATAATTTTTTAAAAAAGACAGCCAACAAGTAACCCGAAGCTAAACCAGTGAACTTAATCCGACTATGAGTCAATTCTTGACTCCTCCCTTCCGACATCTGTTTCCCGCGGTTTACGCGACTTAAAAGGTAGTGCCTCCAAATGAGACTCATCATCGGGTTTCACATGCAAAAAATGCAATGCCTACAGTGGGCCTCACCCCAGAATGCCATACCCAGCAGAAACCGCTCTGATGTCTCCATTCCCGGAGTGTTCATTCTCAAACTCTGATTGCCATTATCGGCTTGTTCATTCTTGAACTCCGCTCCGTTCTCGGATTCTGCTCCATTCTCAGATTGTTAATTCTCGAACTGTGCTCCATTCTCGGAGTGCCATTCTCGGCTTCTTCATTCTTAAACTACTGATATGGGTCTCGATCCTGGGATTCATTCCCGGATTCATTCCAAAACTCTGACGATGTGGGCCTCGACCATGGGACTCATCCCCAAACTGAAACTGATATGGGCCTCAACCCTGGGACTCATCCCCAAACTGAAACTGATTCATTTCTGAAACTGACGACATTTTACTGTTGCTGCTTCTGATTGGCTTGTCTTTGCCGCTTTATCTTTTTCTTCTTTGAAACCTGTGAATACAAAACAAGACAAAGATTGCATGTATATGACGTGTATGCATGTATGCATGAATGTGTTTCCTATTCCGTTGGGTTAGGTCTTCCGCCAATTCCTCATCAGGAAAAGTACTGCTTCAACCTTTCCACTTTAATCGGCTCGATGAACTCATTCCCTTCCAAGTCTGATAGTCTCACTGCCCCATTTCTCAATTTCTGAATGATCACCATATCTTTTCTGCTTGCTGCTTTCGGGAATTCCCCATGTTCTAAACATCACTGAATTTCATAGTACCAAGGTTGAATGCTTTTCTCAAATATACTCATGTTGCCGGTTGAAAGGAAGAGATTCAGGCAAGTAAGCAAAACGAACGTCTTTATTATTATTAAGAAGAGGTTCGAACGAAGAGACAACATCAATGTCTTTATTAAAAATGCAGGATCAAATAAACTAGGAGGAATAACTTCATCATTCGCAGCATTGCCTTCTTCATTGGCCTATGGTTCTCCACCGTTGTCATCCCCTATTCCTATGAATGAAGCTGAGTGGTTGAGAGTTTGGAGGACAAGGGTTTCGGGTAGGCCAGAGTTGATCATGTAGTTGGGTAGGGGATTTATGTGTGCGTTGGGTTGTTCTCTTTCTGGGTCAGGTATTTTGTGGGAGTCAATGAGGTTTTGGATCTCGTGCCTAAGGCGGGTGCAGCTATCAGTTTCGTGACCCCTTCTCCGATGAAAGTGACAATACATGCTTAGGTCAAGGTTGGGTGGTACAGGGTTTGGAATTGGTTTAGCCTCTAAGGGTTCCAGAAGTCCTTGCGCCTTTAGCTTTTCGAACACCTTTGACATAGGTCTACCAAGATTGGAGAATCGCCTATTTCTGACGGTAGCGACCTCGGCCGTAGTGGGCTTGGTCTCAGAATACCCCCCAAAATTTCTTTTATTCTGGCCATAAAACTTTCTGTTTTCAGCCTCCTCTTCTTCAATATCCATAACAGTCTCTTTCAACTGTCGAAAATCCACAATCATGGAGGTCATCCTCCTCAGTTTGCCATAAATTGAGGGCTTAGTACCCTTGATAATCATCTTAATTTGGTCCTTCTCTGAAGGCCGAGTCTGCATGTTCAAAAGTTGACCTCTCCAGCGGTCTACATACTCTTTGAAGCTCTCCTCCGGCTTCTGCTTAGTGTTCTCCAAATCTCGGAGTGACAAATCAATCTCCAAGTCTGTAACATACTGCTTTAGAAAAGCATCAGCTAGTTCCCTCCAATCTTCTTAACCTTCTTCTTAAGGCTATGATACCAAACCACAGGTGCCCCCTCGAGTGACATCCCAAACATCTTTTGGACTTGGCGCTGTGATAGGCCCATTGAACTCATGACTGAGACATATTGCTGCAGATGGACCCCTGGGTCTCCATTCCCATTTAACTTGGCCATGTCGGGCATTTTAAACTGAGCTGGCAGTTGTTCTCCGAAGGTCATTGCCTCATAATCTAACAACTCTTCATGTTTACCCCTCATTTTGCGGGTAATTGTTTCAACCTGATCCCGAAGCTTCTGAAATTCTGCCTGAGACCCAATCACTTTGCCTGTTGCATAATCTGCCATGCCATCATCAAAAGTGGGGATATCATCCCCCAACCCATTAGGAGGCTCCTCACGCCTTACATTCTCAGAATTTCCCCCAGCACGGGGCACAGCCATATTTGTCATGGCAGTAGTCAAGGCTTGCAACTGTTAGTGACCTTGGCGAGACCGTTTTCCAACTGATCCATACGGGATACCTCAATATCTGATTCACTCATGTCTGTTCCCAGTATTTTGGTGAGTCTTCCCTTTTCCCTAACCCAACGGGAATCTATGATGGCTTTCAGAACACAAGGGTTAACATGATGTATGTATGCATAGGGTGCATGAGATGCATGTAACATATATAATATACTAAATCAACTAAAATTTTCAAACAAATCGGTCCGTTATCATCTTAGAAGCTTTTGGGCTAACTATCATAGGAGTGAACTCGTCCCAGTTTAAATGGCCCAACGAGTTCACATCTCATGGCAAGGAGCCCAACTAAATCCAAATGGTAATGTTCCGAACACAAACACAAAATGGCCCATCAACATTTAGAAGCCTTTGGCCCAATCGTCATAAGGTACGTTCTTGTCCCAGTTTAAATGGCCCAACAAGCCCATATCTCATGACAAAAGGTCCGAATGGATCCAAATGACAATGGTCCCAAACACAAGCATACAAGAAAGATAATGCAAACATAAAACATTAATTTCTACATAATGGCCCATCAACATTTCAGAAGCTTTGGGCCTAATGGTCATAAGTTACGAACTCGCCCCAGTTTAAATGGCCCAGCAAGTTCGCATTTCTGACAATAGTCCAACTGCATCCAAATGAGGATGGTCCACAAGCACATACTCAAGGAAATAATTGTTACTTTAACAATACAACCCCGGTCTATGGGTGGGTTCGAAAGAGTGTAGACAAAGGCTCTCATCGGCGAATGATGGCCCACAACTAGGTCTCCCCAATCAAGGGTTCGAGCAACCAAGTGAGCGCACCCTTTTTTATACACTAAGGTACGTGCCAATGAGCTATGGTGTATGACGGACTGTCAAATGGAATTCCCGTTGTAGATTCCCCAGAGGGAAGGTGGAGCGAGGCTCACTTAAATACCCAAGCCTCTTAGGCTCTTATCGTTTGGTGTCAGGAATAAACAACGAGTCCTCCAAATTAGTCCATGACAATAGGCTACGAGCAGATGGCTATCTAGGTGCCTTCACAGCTTTTCCTTCTAGAAAGGTAGTGAGTGAAGGAAGACACCAAACCATTACCTAGCCTCAAAATGCCTTTGATTAAACCCCCATTTCATCCACTATAGACACGGTCAATTAGAACATAAATCCAAACATTACAAGACAATATTTCAGGGCCAATTCTCTATCCCTAGTGGAGTCGCCAGACTGTGGAAACACAGGAACTGGGCGACGCATGCTGTCCCGGGCTCGCGGCCCGGTTGGGAGTACGGAGTAGCCACGGGGGACTAAACCAGAGAATAATGGAGTCGCCACCTG
This sequence comes from Zanthoxylum bungeanum, assembly GCA_019454045.1. Taxonomy (NCBI): domain Eukaryota; kingdom Viridiplantae; phylum Streptophyta; class Magnoliopsida; order Sapindales; family Rutaceae; genus Zanthoxylum; species Zanthoxylum bungeanum. The sequence continues at coordinate 26,017 of SKCR01028910.1, read as the reverse complement.
GTGTGAACCGGGAAAATGAGATTTAAGGCCGCACTCACCCCTCGCAAGGGAAGACCTCAAACCGTTGGGTTCAGAATGGTCCCTTACTTTTGTCACTTGTAATGAAATGATTTATGTAATAATTTAATCAAGTTTAAGTAACACTTATTTCCAAGAGTATCATGCTTCTAAATTAACATGCATACATCAACAAGTTCATCACAACATGCAACATCACATGGCAATCTCATGAACATTTCTCAATCATATGATAGGGAAAACTAAGAACAACCTAATCATGCTTGAATACTATCTCATGAACATATTAACCAAATAACATGCTAATAACCTAATCATGCTCGAATATCATCCCAAGAACACATCGAATGGATAAATGCAGGAATACAAATAATATGATTGGCTACATAATGCAAGGGAGATCACCCAAAAGGCAGTTGTGCATGAAATATGATGAGACAGACTTAGTTCAGTGTGCACACATTCGTGTAGCGTTCGTAAACGCGTTCGAACGGTAAACAGAAGGTTCACGTTCATGTAGCGTTTGATAACGCCTTCGAACGGATCCAGACCTGATGAAACAAAATGCATGCGCGTTCGAGTAGCGTTTGTAAAACACGTTCGAACGGGAAACAGAAGGTTCACGTTCGTATAGCGTTAACGCGTTCGAACGGGAACAGACCTGATGCATAAAATGTGACGCAATACATACATAAAAAAAGCAAATAGCGAAATACGAAGCGCGGCGAAGCATCGTGGCGAAGGATTTTAACCTCTCCAATTAGAGGACCTTTCATCGCACTTACTAAGCCCATGCACTTATCTCAATGCATATAAAAATAAAGACAATAACCTTAGACTTCATATACCCGACTGAACACATCTTACATTCAACCGAATATACGTTAATCGGCGCGGCAAAACATCATGGTAAAAGATTTTAACCTCTTCAATTAGAGGACCTTTCATCGCACTTACTAAGCCCATGCGCTCGATCACATCATGCATACCAAAATAAAGACAATCATATCAAACTTGGTATGCCGGATTGAACATATCTTACATTCAACCGAACACACATCAACCGGCGCGGCAAAGCGTTGTGGTAAAGGATTCTAACCCTCCCAATAGGGGACCTTTAATCCGACTTACTGGGCCCATGCGCTCGATTGTATCATACATACAAAAGTAACATGCAGAATAAATAAATGAATCAAAGCAACATAAAACAAAAGAATGTGCCGTTTACTCAAGTGGTACATGGAGTTGTATCCCGAGTACAGATCATATTACCGTCCATTCGGAACCGGCTATGAAATTTATGTCCGGGTTTCCATCCTATATACCACAAGAGGCGACACATTTTCCATTTCATTCAAGCCACAACATGTATCCACAAACGACTCTCATGCGAATAGAATTCAATAAACAATCAAAAAAACGGATATAAACTAATGAGAAAAGTGCCCTCAGGTCTAACCTTTTAAATCACCTCTCGGATGTATGGTACATGATCGTCGGAAGGGTGGATGCTCCGCAACTCTCCCGGTTCACTGGTTCACTGCTCTCGTTCGTTGTCTTACTGTCTTGAGTCGTCGTTCTCCGTCTTTTACTGCTGCTTTTGACTCCGATTCGCTGCCGTTTTGCTACTATTTTGCTGCTGTATTTTAGTTACTGTTTTTGGGATGTTTTGGCTACTATTTTGGGTGTGATTTGGGCTTCTGTCCAGGTGTGTTTCAAGGGATGTTTGGGGTGTGTTTGGGCTGCTGTTTGGAGGTATATTTTCGGTGATGGAGGGCTGCTGTATGGGGGAGATTTTCGGTGATGGGTAGAGGTTTAGGGGGGGTGTTGTTTTCGGTTATGGAGTGGAGGAGATGAATGGAATTGTTTATGTTCTTCTTGTTGCTATTGCCGTGAGTGGCTAAGGCTATTTGTGTTGTGATTTTTGTGTGAGTTATCTGTATGAGCTATAGGAGTGCATGTCTTGGTTAGGGGTTGTTTATATAGAGAAGGGCTAGAGCTTCACCTTGTCTCACAAGGAAGGGATTTTGGCATTAAAATGAGGATTTTATTTGGTGTTAGACAAGGAAAGCAATGGATTTGATGGAGACAAGATTGGCTTAGATTAGGAAGGTTGAATATTTGATTGTCTTGGTTTAGGAATACAATTTGTTAGATTAGGAAGTCAATATTTTTAATTGGTTATGATTGATTTTAATTAGGCATGACATCTTTTTAATTTGGTATGTGATTTTTAGATTTGTTTTGATTTCACCATGTGTTAAATATGTGTTTTAAGTGGGCTTGGGCGTGTGGGCCAAGGCTTGGGCGAATTGGACTTAATGTGAGGCTAGCAGCAAAACCAGAATTACCGACACCGTTCGGACGCCTCCTCGGACGCGGCACGAATGCCCGCAATCTGTTTGGAGTTCGAACGTATACACGAACGCAGCACGAACGAAAACAATGAACCTTGTTTATTCTGAATTTCCCCTTCCGATGTCCGTTTTCCGTGACCTCCGTGACTTAAAAGATAGTGTCTCCAAATGAGACTCATCATAGGGACTTATGTGCAAAAATGCAGTGCCTACAGGCTCCTTAACCTACGCAACAGCTATGCTATTATCATAATACAATGGGATCGAATCCACAATACTAGGCATAATGCCAAGTTCTGTGTTAACATTTCTAATCCAAACAGCTTCTTTAACAGTTTCTGAAGCCAATATAAATTCTGCCTCAGTGGTGGAATCAGCTGTTGAGCCTTTCTTTGAACATCTCCAACTGACCACACTGCTATTAAGGTAAATATGTATCCAGATGTAGACATTCTATCATCTGGATCTCCCTGGAAGTCGGAATCTGTATAACCCTTAACTTGTAGCTCATCTTCTTAATATATGAGAAACTTATCCTTAGTATCCTTAAGATATTTCAGGAGATATTTCACGGCTGTCCAATGATCATTACTCGGATCAGATTGATATCATTTAGTCACACTGACTGATATCAATCTCTAAGCTGGATCTCCCATTTGTTTAGCATTCTTTTGACTCTCATGGCTTGCATGAAGTTGCAAATATGACTAGAACTATCAGTGTCTAATACCCAACCACTATTTGCATCTAAGGCTAATGAGATATCTATAATAGGAAAAATGTAAAGCGTACTTGAGGTTCATGCTTTTCCTTTCAGCTCTGGACAATCTTTCTTCCAGTGTTCAGACTTCTTACAGTGTAGACATGCATCACGAGCTACATGCGGTCTTACAATTTGTTTCTTGGAATCTTTCTTCTTATTTCCCATTTTAATCTTCTTAGACTTCCTCGAAGTCTTTGAAGAGCTTGCTCCACCATGGAGGTATAAAGTGAGATTCCTTTTCTTCAAATCATGTTCCGCCGAACGTAATATGTTGTGAATCTCTTCATATGTAGCTTGCATTGAATGCATCATAAAGCCAACATATTTACCAGGTAAATAATGCTTCAAGCATTTAGTACATCAATGTACTGTATGAGCAAATTAGGAACAATTTTAATAGATATTGGATTGAGCGTAACATACCTCAATCGTTCTGACTTCAAGACAAGACAAATGTTCATTATTGGAATCCAAAAAGTCGTGCTAATGGATTTGCGACAGCCTTCTACAAGATAATTATTATACACTAACAGAACATTTTTCATTTTAATATAAAAACAGTAATACGATTATGGATTTTAATCTATTAGTGCCCTCTCATTATTTTACGTAATTTTGTAATCTCCCTCAAAGGAAAAATAGAAATTTGACAATCAAAATTTCATAGCGGGAAGTGGATCCCATGACATTTACTCCAGCCTCACACTAATGATGGTCTTGGCTTTCATAAACTCATTAGGTAGACCTTAAAAGTCAATCACATCCACGTGACTCATTTTTTGGTCTTGAACCGTTTCTAATGATCACATTAATGACAGTCTTGGATTAAAAAGTGTTTCAGGTGTATATTTATCAATGTGCACTAATGAGCTTCGTAAGTACACCCTCACAATAATGACGGTATTGGGTGGTCACGTTAACTCATCACGCTATATCTAATGTTTTACCAGAGCGACCTAAGTTCTGAGCATTTATACCCTCACACTAATGACGATCTTGGGCATGAGTAGTAAAAAATCATTCATCACGCTATTGATAAGACAGATCATCCAATAATGCTCCAACAGTATTAATATATAAAGCAATCACCTAATCATGAGAGATTTATGACAATCGAGTCATTAACATTCTTAGGTCAAAATAAAAATTTCAATTTAAAACATGCAATGCATATCTAATATAACTTATGCATAATTAAATTAAAATTATATAGGCATAAATTCAAAACCATGTCAAAAATGCAACAGGTATTGTGTGGTTAAGATTTTCTCTGATACCATTATGTTGGGGCGGTTGTGGGCCCTTAGAGTCGGATCAGTGCCCCATGCAGCAGAAGTGAGTATAACCCATTGATATCAAGTATGGTTGTATTTTGAAATAATTTAATGGAATACCATATTCCATTACAAGTGTTTAGGAAAAAAATGAGGATAAATCGGAGTCCGAGAAAATCAAAACGGGAGAAAATTGGAAAGAGCGTGTCGCCTAGGTCGACCATGTGCATGCGCGCAAGCAGCATGCCACACATGTTGCTGGCAGCAGCTTGCGCAACCTGGCAATATATTTTCTTTTTAATTTTAAAACCTTAAACACTTTTAAAACAACACCCAAAATAATTTGAATTTCAAAACCAACATCAACACATGTTTTACAACAAACATATATTATATATATATATATATATGTGTGTGTGTGTGTGTGTGTGTGTGTATTTCTTTGAATCAAAATACATATTAAAATAGAATCCCATAATGAAATGAGTCATGAATAATTCTAGGTCACCTAAAGATGGTCAAATGATTCTAGAATGGTAGTCATAGCTCCAAACTTTCATCTAGAGTTCCAAACTCTAATTTTATATTTATGTCCAGCATTAATATTTTGAGTCAATCAAGACCCCCCACGAGGGTAATTCCGGTAGTCAACACATAGACCAAGTTAAATCAGTTATTACTCTTCGTAGGGGAAAAGTCATCGAGAGATGCATTCTTGAACCTCATGAAGTTGAAAATGAGTCAGCTTATGAGGGTAAAGAATAAGTTGATGAACCAATACCTACTTGATTTTTCACATGCATCTCAATTTCCTCAAGCGTTTAAAAAATCAAAGAAATTGAACCATTGCCCAGAAATATATGAAATATTCAAATAGGTGAAGGTCAATATTCCTTTGTTAGATGAAATCAAACATGTACTATCTTGTGCATTGTTAAAAGAAAACATCAAGTAAGAAAGAAAGTTTTTATAGCAGAACAATTAAGTTCTATTTTCTCAACCAATAATAATTTGAAATATAAAGACCCTGATTGTCCTACTATTTATTGTATTATTGAAAATTATAAAATTGAACATGCATTACTTGATCTTGGAGCTAGTGTTAATTTACTTCCATTTTCGGTTTACCAACAACTTAATATTGGTCAACTACTCATTTTCTTATTGATATATCAATTAAGGTATCCAAAATGAATTATGGAAGATGTGTTATGACAAGTGGATAAATTCATATATCCTATGGATTTTATTTTCTTGGAAACACAACAAACCAATTCATATAATACCAGGTTGCTCATTTTTAGCAACAGCTAATGCTTTAATTAATTGCATGAATTGAATCATGAATCTGTCATTTGGAAATATGACGTTAGAGCTTAATATTTTTATGTAGGAAACGTTTTCCTCGCGCAGCGGAAACGTCTTAGGCACACAGATCAGACTTGAAAAATTTTTCTACCCTTATCCTTTGAATGCCGAATGGAACCAGCAGTACCAATGAAATTTTACTATTGTTTTAAGCCAAATTTTAGCCCCGGAACAGTCCCCAAACAGCAGCACAAAACCAGACTGTTTTAGCACACGAAATGCGTCCAGCACACTCCCGAACAGCCCCTAAAATTTCTTGGACAGTGGCTGTGTTTTGGTTCTGATTTTACACTTGAAAACAGCCCTAACATAGCCCCAAAGCATCACTAAATTTTCCCCAAAAATTGTGGATTAAAACGAAACCAAACCGGGTTCCGTTTCACCAACCAAATGGGCGGCAGTGAGCAATATTTAGCCTCTCTGCCGTGAATAAGAAAATAAGAAGAAGATGAAATAAAGTTCGACACCACAAAGTCTTCCGTGCAATGACTCGTTACCAATAAATACTTGTGTGGGCAAGACTCATAAAATAATCTCTAACGGTTTAGGGATTAAGTCACACAAACAACTTTTGTTTTTGATTTTGATTTTTCTTTTGTTCTTGTTTTTCTTTCTCAACAATTGAGAGGATTTGGAAGAAGAACAAAGGTGGCTAGGGTTAGAATGAGAGGCTTAGCCAAAAGAAAAATCATATTTTCCTTTTTATACTTAGGGTTTAATTTTACAAAATAAAACAAAATCCTTTCTATTTCTCCATGTGTGAAATTCGGCCAATGGGTATATTTTTCAATAATTTTGTAACATCCAATATTACATAATCATTATCTTAATGATAATTTGACATTTCTCTTTAAGAGTTGTAACATCCAATTTAAGATGTTTATTTTCCAAAAACTCTTCCCCACATTTTTCTTTGAAATTCGGCCAACACTAGGAATAATAGATAATTTTGTAACATTAAGTATTTAATTCCATAATTAAAATATATGTTACAAAATCAAAGAGTTACTACCTTTCATAAAGGTGTAACTTCCAAATTCAATTCAAAGGGTTTCCAAAACCCAAATTTGGAATTCCAATATTAGCCTTCATTCAAATTATATTAAATATAATTTAATAATAAATAATAAACAATTATCATATAATCATTTATTATATAAACCATATATTAACTTTTAATATATAGTTCCAAGTGTGACAAATAATATTATTAATCATATTAATAATATTTATACATATGTGAGTATACAATTGGACTATCCAATTGTACTAAATCTGCTATAGTAAATTGAGCTAGCACGGGGACCAAATGGACCTACGGTTCCGAGCTTCAATAATCTTGAAATATTAATTAAGCTCTTAATTAAATATTCCGAATTATTAACTCCGGGTATTCCACAAAAAACCCGAAGCTGCACTCTCGTTGTCGCAGATGATATATTAAGCCGAACTAAGTCGGTGTCCATCGATATAGTCATTGCATATAGATTAAGCCTTCACAAGTATCTCGTAATTAGAGCCGGGTCATAATGTCTATTATACCCCTCTAATTATTTTTTACCTTAAGTACCATTGATTCTCTAATGAACGATTTATTCATAACGATTATGGATTTTAATCTTTCTATTCGTAATAGAAATACTTGAGCGCTCAAATCGTTCAAGCACCGAATCAACCCTTAAGAAAGATACTCATCTACTTCTCACAAGAAGGAGCGAACTCCATGTCTATGTAAAACGTTCCCAGGTACACAACAGACCATGCCCCCAAAGTACGTAGCTATTGGTCGGGACTGCTACACCAACCTCACCTTTGTAAATCAAAGGACATAGCCTCCCATGCAGGAGTTCGTAGTACACTCAGGATTAAGATTAATCCATATATGACCATCTAGTAGATCAAAATGACTTTATTTGTTTAACGGATATTAAAAGAATGTCATTTTCATCTGGGTCTAGTCCTATATGATCACATCATACAAGGTGTCTCCATTCTCATGTCTTTACATGGATGATCCCGGATCAAGGTCGCCATACAAATATAGAATGGACCGAAGCTATAGATAAACCACAAACAAACTACCCGCTTTGTTTGCTCTCTATGGAATATTTAAGATTACTAACTTCAGACTTAAATCCTCTTGTGTATGACACTCATACACTAAGTCTGAAGGTACATAAGTACTCTAGGGTATTCAAGATAATTTATAATATGCGAAAATTAAACAAACACTTTGATAAATTAATAATGCATCATTTTATTTCAAAACACATAAAGTCATTTACATCATATGTAGCTCTAGGGCATACATCCCAACAATCTCCCACTTGCACTAGAGAAAATGGGACATGTCACGTAATCCTAGACCATCTAGGTGACCTTTAAACACTTTAACCGACAAGGTCTTTGTAAATGGATCAGCCAGGTTCTCTGTGGATGCAATCTTTGTGACGGTAACATCTCATCTCTGCACTATCTCCCTGATGAGATGATTCCCTGATGAGATGATATTTCCTCTCTATATGCTTTCCTCTCTTGTGGCTTTTTGTTTCTTTCGAGTTTGCCACTGCTCCACTATTATCGCAATAAAGTGTGAGGGTCTATCCATATCTGGAACAACTTCCAGATCTCCCAAGAATTTACGGAGCCAGACTACTTCCTTAGCTGCTTCACAAGCTACTACATATTCAGCCTCCATGATGGAGTCAATAATGCAAGATTGCTTTATACTCCGCCATACTATAGCCCTACCACCTAGGGTAATCACTGATCCATATGTTGATTTCCTAAAATCGACATCTGTCTGAAAATCAGAGTCTGTATATCCCCTTAGGATCATATCCTCATCGGAATACACAAGCATATAATCTCTCATTCTCTTAAGATACTTAAGAATGTGTTTCACAGCCACCTAGTGACCCAATCTTGAGTTTGACTGAAACCTACTAACTACTCCCACTGCAAAACATATGTCTGGTCTCATTAATAACATAACATACATGAGACTATCAACTGCTGAGGCGTATGAGATATGTCTCATTTCCTTAACATCTTGAGGTGTCTTAGGAGACTGTTCCTCTGATAAATGAATTCCATCCCGATAAGGAAGATTGCCTTTCTTGGAATTCTGCATCCCAAATCGCACAAGGATCTTGTCGATATAGGATGTCTGAGACAAAGCTAACAGTTGTTTCTTGCGATCCCGAAGTATCTGAATCCCAAGAACATAATTGGCCTCTCCCAAATATTTCATTTGGAATTGGTTAACTAGCCAGGTTTTCACGTCCGATAATATCTTTACATCATTCCTAATTAGTAAAATATCATCGACGTATAAAACAAGAAAAACCACATTCCCGTCAATGACGCGCTTGTATACACAAGGCTCATCAACATTCTTCTCAAAATTATAAGACTTGATCGTGGTATCAAATCTTATATTCCAAGATCGAGATGCCTGCTTAAGTCCATAAATGGACCTTTGCATCCTGCAAACCTTTTGCTCTTGACCTTGGGCTATGAACCCTTCTGGTTGTACCATATAGATACTCTCGTCAAGATTACCATTCAAGAATGCAGTCTTGACATCCATTTGCCAAATTTCATAGTCATAATATGTAGAAATGGATAGAAGAGTGCAGATGGATTTGAGCATGGCTACTGGCAAGAAAGTTTCCTCATAGTCAACTCCCTATTTCAGGGTATAACCCTTAACCACTAGCCTAGACTTGAAGGTATGTATCTTCCCATATGCTCCCCTCTTCCTCTTGTAGATCCACTTGCAACCTATGGGTTTCACCCAATCAGGTTGGTCTATAAGTTTCCAGACTGAGTTGGATTACATGGACTCAATCTCTAGGTTCATGGCTTTAAGCCATTCTTCTCTGTCAGAATCATCCATTGCATTACGATAGGTCAATGGATCATCTATACCATCACTGGATTCGACAACTTGTGCCTCTCCAACCCCAAAGTAGCGATCAGGTTGTCGTACAACCCTCCCACTGCGTCTAGGTGGTAGATCATTCTGACGAACTTGCATCTGACTCTCAGATGTCGAAGGTGCTATGTATTTGTCAACTGTCATTGACGATGGTGTGTTGGTCGAACCAGCAAGTAACTCCTCGAGTAACACCTTACTTCGAGGCTTGAACTCCCTCATATAATCCTCCTCTAGAAACGTAGCATTTGTTGATATAAATACTTTACTCTCCTTAGGATAGCCTACAAATAGGCACACCTGAGAACGTGGCTCCAACTTTGTAGTCTTATTCTTCAGCACATATGTTGGACACCCCTATATACGGAAATGTCGTAAACTAGTTTTACGACTATTCCAAAACTCTAAGGGAGTCTTAGGAACAAACTTATATGGAACTGCATTAAGGATATGCATTGCAGTTTGCAGTGCATATCCCCAGAACAAACTAGGTAGTGAGCTATAACTAAACATAGATCTCATGATGTCTAGTAGGGTCCGATTTCTCCTTTCTGCAACACCATTTTGCTGTGGTGTTCCAGGTGCTGTGAGATGGGGTATTATCTCATGCTCAACTAAGAAATCCTCAAAATCTCTGTCAAGGTATTCTCCTCCACGATCTGATCGTAGAGTCTTGATTGTTTTACCTAACTGGTTCTCAACCTCAGCACAATACTCTTTGAACTTTTCAAAAGTATCTGATTTGAGATGCATTAGGTAAACATACCCATATCTAGAATAGTCGTCAATGAATGTGACGAAGTATTCATAACCACCTCGGGCTCTTACATTCATCGGTCCGTAAACGTCCGAATGTATTAGCTCAAGTGGTTGACTGGATCTTATACCTTTTCCAGTAAAAGGTCTTTTGGTCATTTTTCCTTCTAAACAGGATTCTCAGATTGGTAAAGTTCCGAGCTTTAACTAGTTTAAGGCTCCGTTCTTTATCAATCTGTCTATCCGGTCAAGGTTAATATGACCAAGTCTAAGATGCCAAAGATATGTGTCATCGTGAGAAATCTTTGGCCGTTTAGTTTTAGGTTTCTCAACCTTAAATATTTCAGCGTTGAGCAGTGACCTATGTGTTAACGGTCTTAACACATATAAGTTATTTTCTGAGTTTCATGTGCATATGGTCAATCCATTCCTACCAATAATAACTAAATTGCTATTAAGAGAAACTGAATAACCATCATCCAAAAGTTTAGAAACAGAAATCAAATTCCTACGAAAACCAGGAATGAATAACACATCGTTCAAATTTAATTAACTATTATTTTTGAAATTTAAACTGGAAACTCCCATTGCTCTTGCTGAAACGGCATCCCCTGTCCCGACCCTCATGGTGTAGTCACATTCAGCAAGGTCCCTCCATGAATCAAGTAGCTGCAAAGAATAAAAAACATGGTTAGTGGCTCTAGAGTCAACAATCCAGGCGGATTTATCATCGTCCACTAATAGAGATTCGATAACGAGTAAATCATATTTACCTGTTTCCTTTTTCTCCTTTAGCTCAGCAAGGTATTTCGGACAATTCATTTTCCAATGCCCATTCTTGTTGCAGTGGAAACATTTTCCCTTGGGCTTGGAATCCTTGGAGCCTTTCTTGCTCTTCTTCTTCTTCATGGGGTTTGCCTTAGCCTTCCAAGTGCTATTCTTCTTCATCTTTACAGATTTAGAACACTCGGCAACATTTTCCTCAGCATCGAACTTACGAGGATCCACAAGCATGGACTCGTAATGGGTGAGCTCATTAAGCAGTTGGGTCAAAGTAAAAGTCAACTTGTTCATAACATAGTTGCTTTTAAACTGCAAGAAACTCTTCGGAAGAGTTTCCATAATCATGGTCACCTGGCTACGCTCATCAATATGAGCTCCATGGGTTTCAACAGTGTTGAGATACATCGTCATCCTCAAGACATGCTCTCGGACTGATGTCCCATCCTTCATCCTAGCAGTCATCGCTGAGACCATGGACTCATGACGTTGACGCTCCGAAGGCTGCCCAAACATGCCCTGCAATGACTCCATCATCTGAGATGCTAAAGCCATAGGTTCATGCTTTGTAGTAAGAACCTCAAACATCCCTACTAGCAAGTAGCAGCGGGCTTTCTCATTCGCTGCGACCCATTTCTGGTAGGTATCGCACACAGCTTGGCCAGTATTTTTGGCTGGCTCGGGAGGACTCTCCTCCGTCAGGACAAACTTCAGGTCTTCGCAGACCAAGATATCGTTCATGTTACTTTTCCACTTAACATAATTTTCTCCCGTTAATTTATCGTTTGAGAGTATGGAAATAATTGGAGAAACCATGGCTGAAAAATAAAATAAACATGCATTTAAAATTCATTCATCGCATATCAAAATTATCAAATAATTTTGGCATAAAATTAAACAGGATGCATGAACCATGAATAACGAAATAGAAACCTAACAGAATTATTATGCCACGAAAATCTGTCATCCCACAAGTAAGTGCCGCCGTAGGGTAGGTCAAGTACTTGCATGATAGATCGAGACAATAACAGTCGATTAATATATGCGAGAATAACTCTTATTCCTATATTAAACAACTACCGTTTCATTTGATCAAGGAATTTTATTAGCAGTTAATTATTCCTTTGTGAGTGTGACCCGCTGTTTCGGGATTCTTGGACTTAACGAGTGAAGTGCCGCCGTAGGGTAGGTCAGTCACAAGATACATCTAGAATCCCTATCCTCTCGGAATCCAAACCTGATATTGACCCAAAATGGACACCATCCGTAGGGGGACGAAAGCAAAGCCCTCTCGAGGTGCCTTTTGAATTTCACGTTTTCGAACTAACAACGGAGATCGCGGGATATACTGTCTGTTGGTTTCTATTAAGGTCCCAAGATCAATAATAAGCATGAATCAAGTGCGAATACAAATCGAGAAGTTGCGGAATACTCACATCGATCGGTTGAGCGACGCGGAGGCAACAAAAACTTTTCTTTTATTCTTCACTGCATTCGGCAGTGAGCTGTGAGTGCTCACTGGTTTGGCCTCCATTTTGGTCTTTCGTCAAGCTCCAAGCTTCATCGAATGGTTCCCGGCTCATGGGTGGACTTCCCTATCACCTTCGCATGTCTCGTAAGTGTGCTAGAACTTGTGATTTTGCCACAAAATCCCACTCTTGGCTTCCCACTGCTCACGGTTTCAAGAACAGCAAACCAGTAAGCTTTTTGCCTCCTTGGACGTGAAGAGAGATGAAGAGAATAGAGAGAGTTAGTTGGTTTGATTCCAAATTTGTATATCTTATACACACATTTGAATTTCACATTCATTTCATGTGCATTTGCCTTTCAAAAAGTCAAATAATAATGGCACCAACCACTTCCATCACTCAATCCATCAAGTTGTCAAGTCACATCACTCAAAGTGACTAATGATTTGACGCTTGATGCGAGTAGCGATTTGACGCTTGATTTGACTTGCGTGTCGCACTCGAATTCGAAATGCGAATGCGCTCGCAAATAATCCCGGGCTCGGGTTGCTAATTCCAAATTAACGAATTTTTCGTTGCGTCGTAATTAATGATTACACCTAGCGAAATCATTATTCACGTCGCTAACAAATTAATTCTAAATTAATTCGTTCGCCCGAATTAAAATCTAATTTCAATTCCGCGTCGAAATCCAATTTCGTTTAATATATCAAATATATTAATTTCATGATTAATTCCAAATTAATCGTTATCTCTCTTTAATTGATATTTTATCCCAGATAAAATATCTCTGCAATTAATACCAGATTAATTTTCTCTCTCTTCTAATTAATCCCAGATTAATTTAGAGTGCGAGTCATACGTCATCGGTGAATCTTTGGGAAGCGACCCATGAGATCCCCAGATATGTTGGCAGAAAATTCGGTCGTCGGACTATCCAAACACGTAAGTACCTCGTACTACGTTTATACCAATTTACAAGACAAAGTTGGCCTCTAGCAAAGCGCCATGCCTACCAATTCTCCGGAAACATCCTTACAAGAATAAAATATCTATATCAGGCGTAGTATACGTAGTATTGCGTATTTCTGTCCACTATCAGATGATCACGTGCTAGGCCTGGGGCTGGAATTGTGTCTGCCCCGTACGAAGCACATGTCGGATGTCTAGTACCTAGTCTCTATAATCGGTAAACATGACCTTGTCATTTTATCCCGATGACTGCAGTACTTAAGAGAACCAGTCCCGTATCCTACGTGACCATCATCTCCATATGACTGGAGTGACACTTCCGTCTTGACATCACACCCAACACACTACGATTCTCAATATACACAGCATTGGCGTACACAGAACCTGTTAAAGCCCTGGACGACCTCAACCAAAGTATATTGATTGTCGCAAGTATTAGCGGTGCAAGTCTCAGGTTAATACCAAATACACCTACCCTGATTTCGGACTTCCATAGACACATAGTCATACTACCAATGGAATTCTGAGGGGGTCTATCCTGAGCGAAGTTGTTTCCCGTACCATCGGTAAAACACAACCTCCTATTACACTTGCATGAGTATCATGTACCCAAATATATGAGAACTATGACGTTGTGCCCTCACAACGCGCACAAGTGTAATACTAGTCTTTTACGTATTTATCGATGTCCAATCTCGATAATACTCTGACTAGGGATATTTAATGATTTATCCTTCGTGGACTGATACTGTCTCATATCATTCTCCGTCCAGGAATAAATCACAGGGACCTCCTATCATTTATACATCTAGGTGATCTAATCACAAATGATAAGAGTGCAATCTCCTTTGTCACATAGTTAATTTGTACAACAACACCATGATCTGTACAAATAGTGACGCTATGGGTAATAATTGTCCAAGAATCTCCCACTTGGCCTATAGCCAGTCACTCGAGTGTCTTACACCCGAACTATGTACGATTGGCTCAAATTACTGAGAAATACTTTCGTAAGCGGATTTGCATGATTATCATCTGATGCGATTTATTCGATCATCACATCGCCACGATGTATGGTCCGAACGAATCAGATGAATATCGAAGTATATATCTGGATCATTGATGAGACCATTAATTCTTTAGCCTGTGCTGACGCCTAACTCAGTTGCTAACAGAATTATATCTAATCTAATTAGATTTATTATCGACCCAGAAGGCTTCTTTTGCCGCCTCAGCTGCAGTAATTAACCCACATTTGTTGTTTATTCGGTAACAGTATCTTGCTTGGAAGATTTCCAGCTCATTGTACCGTTATTCAAACTTTGTAGTACCGTTTGCGACTTATAGTCGTTTTATCGGTTTAGGAAACTTGCTACAGTGATGCCATTCACTTCAAGTTCTCCTTCTCCATAGATTAAGACAGCATCCTTAGTTCTCTAAGCTACTAACAGATGTTCTTAACATCAATCCAGTGACTATCACTAGGATTGGCCTGTTTGTGACTTCATATGCTCAAAGAGTATGAGACACCAGGTAGCGTACATTTTTCAATGTACGATTCCACGGAGAATTTTCGAAATCCAAGCTTTCGCCGATAGTTATTTTTATGGGAACATCATTTCCAAGAAATGATATATTATTATCATTATTTTATAGGACAGCCACTGTTAGTGCGCTCCCACTAACCCTCTTATATACACAAGAATCATTTCCAAGAACCTATGCTTGCTTCAATCCAAACATGGATCGAACAACCTGCAAACCTTGTTTGCTAGTTATTGTACGACAAAACCAACAGGATGTTGTAAACATCCTCCAAAAGGTTTCCTTTTTCAGGAAAGCGATTTTCCCGTTAAGCTGACATATTTCATAAATGAAACATGCAGCGTTAGCAAGCATTATCCAAATGGATTTACCATGGCAACAGGTAAAAGGTTGAATCGTAATCAACATAATGTTGATAACGATACCTTTCCGCTAAAAGCCTAGCATTATTCGTTGGTATGTTGCCATCCATGTACGTCTTCCTTGAAGACTTATAAGTACCAATAGGCACAATGCCTTGTGGTACATCAACTAGAATCAAAACATAGTTGATATACATGGAATCCATTTCGGATCATATGACACTTTTCCATAATAGGGAATCGATACCTTGTATCACTTCCTCATGCATAGTCAGTTGGTATATCTCAATAAGATAGACATCTTTATGAGGTGAGATCAGAAACTCATACCCCAGGTTGTTTTCTGACTCTCTCTGACATACGTGGTTCTTGTGTATTCGAAGATTATTGGTAATAGTTTCATCCTTGATGAACTATTTTTGTTCTATTAGGAATCGGCGCTTGGAATAGTATTACTCCGATTTTCATCGAGTTTTATTATCCTCCCACTTACCACTACATATCGGTATTCCTCTCAGGAAAACCGCATGGTGAGCAACAATCTAATTGTTCTCTGGTGAGATGTATAAGTACAATACTTATGGTATCCCTAGGATAACCTACATTTGGCACTTATCCAATTTGGGTTTTAGTTTGGTATCATCCAAACATATGCCTAGCATCCCAAATTTATAGGAATGAGAAACCTGATTTCTTTCCTGTTCATATCTAATATGATATCTGTCAAACAGATTTTTATGGAACCTTATTCTAAATAAGTTCTTGCACTGTTTAAAGCTTATCCGTTAAAGGATATGGTAGCTCAGAGCGACTCATGATTAACCTTATCATGTCCAACAAAATTTGGTTTATCCGTTCGGACACACCGTCAGATTGACGTGTTCTGGGAGGAGTCATATTTGAAAGAATACTATACTCTTTCAAGTATATTAGAAACTTATTGCTTAAGTATTTTCATTACGGTCTTACCGTGACGATTTAATACTTTAGCCGATCTGTTTGTCTATTTCGTGTCGAAACTGTAAAAGTTTCCGTTTGTGTTTCAAAGAAACACATAACCACTACGCGATGCCACATCCGTATAGGTCACGAAATATTCATATCCACTTCTAGCCTATCTAGAAATGGGCCCACTTGCTTCACTATGAACTAGGGCTAACAGATAGGTGGCTTTTACACTTTTACCAAGTAAAGATGTTTTAGGCACTTTGCCCAATAAACTAGATTCGTAGACTTTATTTGATTGGAATCAAATGTGTCCTAGTACCCACTCTCCAAAAGAGTGGATATACGATTCTTGTTAATTGTGTCCCAGACAACAATGCCACAATTAGTTTCTTCTGATCAAATCAGTTGAGCTATTTGTTTGTCATATTTTACATTTGAGATTTATTTATATTCAAAATATAAATTTTGTTATTCACATCTAATGTGTTTATCTCAATAATCTTTATATAATGAAACACTTTAGTGTTCTAGAATATAAAGGTACACCCGCAGCGGGTTATACACTGATATAAAGATAATGTATTAGTAGTCAAACTAGTTACATTATAACAGATTCCAAACTTAGGTACACACCCGAAGGTAGTTCCTAAACTTAGGTTTCTGCGGTTAAAACAGCGAATTTCGTCCCGTTTAAATTCGCAGATAAATCTCAATTGAAGTCAGTATCTTGTTCAAAACAGATTCTGAACATCAAATATATTTATGTACCATACTAAGTATTTAAAATCTAATTTTAATACTAGTAGTGAACATAATTTTGACAAATATATTTGAAGTCAGGGCCTTGCTCGTCTTCAATTCCTTCATGGCTGCTTTGTCCAAACGGCAGTCACGCTTCCGCGATCCCGTTTGCCACATTTAGGCTGACATTTTGGGATATGTCATTTATCTTCCTAGAAGATTATAATGATTTTGCCTTTGCCAATTTCAACACTCCAGAAGCCTTTGGCCAAGCCTTGGCTTTCTAGAATATCGAAGTAAAGTGCGCCTTGCGCTACTTGCCTATTGAAAATTTGACTTTATCTCCTTGAGAATAGTCATTAACTCTCCAAGAGTTATTTATTGCAATTTAGTACTTCTAAAATCTAATAAGATTTATGAAGATCCTTCAATTTCTTTATCATACTTTAAGGATCTAATCCTTAGTTCTGATTCAGAAATTAATGAGTCTACTGCGACAAGCTTAATGGATTAAGCACTAAAGTTATCATCACATAAATCTTCCAAAGATTATTCTCTACTATTTTCTTAACTCCGGGCTTAGGCATAATATGTTATTTTATCAAATAAAGTAACTTATTTTTTTCCAGGACCATCCTGAAATTTATTCACAATTTTGAAAATTAAACCATTTAAATACATTTTCCCTAGGATTATGTATTAACGTCAATCTTTCAATTTTATCTTAATTTAATAGTCCAACTACTTAATCAATGATTTTGGTACTATTTATTATAATGATTACAATAGTCCAACTATTTAATCAACTATAATTTAATAGATTAAAATCAGTTATATTGATTACTATAATCCAATTATAAAATCAACTATAAATGAATAGTTTGAATATAGTCCAACTATTTATTAAAACAACAATTTAAATATTAGTCCAACTAACATTTAATTTATAACGACGAATGATATTTGTTTGAGCGCGTATAGCAAGTAATTAAACGAATATTGCAAATTCAATTATTGCCTCCCACTATTTTTCGGCGAGCCTCTAACCTTCTGTCGAGTACTCGGGAAACCGCGTTTCCTAGTGGCTAGGATCTCGTTAAATATCACACAATCTTGACTTTGGCAAACAAATTGTATGATAATTAACTAGGTAGATCTCTAAGATCGATTGGATCCAATCCAATTCCTAGATCCGGTAGGGGGACATCCAAGTCCGAAACATATATCTTATATATGCCAATACATCCAATGTATTACCTAACCTTTTTCTTCTGAATCAACTAAGCCTTGGCTTTGGCACCACAAACTTAGTGATCCCAGTTAAGCGCGACCCATTGACCATGGAAAGCTTCGTAATCAATGTCGATGGACAAGAAGTGGTCTTGACTTTGGCCAACAAACCACAACTTGGACAAGACACCAATATGGAACAAAGCCTTCGTGATTCAAACACATCCTCGATGGACAAAGGCCTTGACTTTGGCCAACAAGCCAATGCCAGTCTCGGATATTGAGTGAGAATCACTCAATGGAAGGAAAAACGCTTAATATTTTACGAGGGTTTTTCGAGTGCAAATTGGCAACCAATTTATTATCTTTGTTAAGGTCTCATCATCATAACCCTTAAACATGCATTCTAAACACATAATAAAGCGCATATAATAAAATAATAATGATATGCGGATGGATACTTTACACATTGATCCTAGATCAAATCTTTCTTTCTCTCTCCCGCTAGCACATGTATTTACTTCTACCCGTTACACTACACTTCTAAAGAAACCTTATTTACATTGAGGGGAATAGGTGAGAAGAGAATACAAAGAATATGGAGGTATAAGGCTGGACACGCATGTCCAATTAATAA
The DNA here is from genome assembly GCA_019454045.1 of Zanthoxylum bungeanum. Classification (NCBI taxonomy): domain Eukaryota; kingdom Viridiplantae; phylum Streptophyta; class Magnoliopsida; order Sapindales; family Rutaceae; genus Zanthoxylum; species Zanthoxylum bungeanum. Next base: position 6,857 of record SKCR01028910.1, on the reverse strand, counting down.
ATCAAATTTATTACAACAATTTCTAAAATTGTCCCACTCATCTAATATCCATCTGATATACATTATTCATGCATCGTAACCATGTATTCACACAAGCATGTTATCAATCAATCTAATCAAATTAATTAATCTGATAATTAATGATCATCAAATGTTCAAACAACGATTGATTTTGTTCGAGTCAGACTCGTTTTGCGAATAAGTACTCAAAGTATGAATTCTTGAATTAAATTAAACTACATAATTAAATCCAATTCAATATGCATTTAATTCTAATTCACTATTTAATTCCAAATTAAACATTACACTTTAATAATGAACTTTTACGACTTAAATTCCAAATTTAATCGCAACGGGTCTCAAAGCCCGATTAACGTCCAACATCAATTTAATTAAAGTCCAATGGGCTTTTAATTAATTTCTTAAGGCGTGGACTTTTGGTCAACTCGGGTCAAACCGAATAACCAAAATCCAATCCGGGAATTACCCCATAAGCCCAGAAATCAATTTTGGCCCATTAGGCCCAATTAAACTTTAAAGGTCCATTAAGTCGCATTTGGGCTTTATGGATGCGGTTTTGGGCCCAATTGGATCCAATCCAATTTGCCTAAACACTACTTTGTACAAAAAAGCCCAATAAGCCCATTTACAACATTAAAGCCCAAATCCAATTTTAAGGCCCAAATAATTAAATTCCAAAAATCCAATTTTCCCAATTTAATTACCAAAGTGTATAACATGATTAATTACCGAAATTAACATTTCTAAAACATCAATATACACAATTAATCATGCTCATTTTCATCATCACATGTCCAACACATTTTGATTAAAATCAAACCCAATTCACATGCTCTAAGTCTCGGCCAGTGGAGGGGATTTGTGTCCGATTCGGATTCAATCCAATTAATTCCACAATCAGATTCACATTCCCGAATGATTCTAACTCATCCAATGAATCAAAAATCAAAAATCACCAAGACACTTAAGGGCTATAACTCTCGGTAATTAGGGTTTATTATGCCAAATTACAAATCCAATCCAATTGAATCAAATTCAACATTAAATAAACATTCCCTAATGATTTCCAACACATCTAATGAATCAAAAATCAAAATTCCTCAATTTTCTTGAAATTGATCAAATCAAACTTCAATTAAACATGTTTTAAGCATACTCAATCATCCAATTCGACCAAATCATGCTTGAAAACATTTTGCCCAAATTTTAAGCCCTAAACTTTTTCATGCTCAAACCTTGCTCTAGATGCTATTGTTGTTTCTATTAAGGTCCCAAGATCAATAATAAGCATGAATAAAGTGCGAATACAAATCGAAGAAGTTGCGGAATACTCACATCGATCAGTTGAGCGATGCGGAGGCAACAAAAAATTTTCTTTCTTCTTCACTGCATTCGGCAGTGAGCTGTGAGTGCTCACTGGTTTGGCCTCCATTTTGGTCCTTCGTCAAGCTCCAAGCTTCGTCGAATGGTTCCCGGCTCATGGGTGGACTTCCCTATCACCTTCGCATGTCTCGTAAGTGTGCTAGCACTTGTGATTTTGCCACAAAATCCCACTCTTGGCTTCCCACTGCTCACGGTTTCAAGAACATCAAACCAGTAAGCTTTTTGCCTCCTTGGGCGTGAAGAGAGATGAAGAGAATAGAGAGAGTTAGTTGGTTTGATTCCAAATTTGTGTATCTTATACACACATTTGAATTTCACATTCATTTCATGTGCATTTTCCTTTCAAAAAGTCAAATAATAATGGCACCAACCACTTCCATCACTCAATCCATCAAGTTGTCAAGTCACATCACTCAAAGTGACTAATGATTTGACGCTTGATGCGAGTAGCGATTTGACGCTTGATTTGACTTGCGTGTCGCACTCGAATTCGAAATGTGAATGCGCTCGCAAATAATCCCGGGCTCGGGTTGCTAATTCCAAATTAACGAATTTTTCGTTGCGTCGTAATTAAATGATTACACCTAGCGAAATCATTATTCACGTCGCTAACAAATTAATTCTAAATTAATTCGTTCGCCCGAATTAAAATCTAATTTCAATTCCGCATCGAAATCCAATTTCGTTTAATATATCAAATATATTAATTTCATGATTAATTCCAAATTAACCGTTATCTCTCTTTAATTGATATTTTATCCCAGATAAAATATCTCTGCAATTAATCTCAGATTAATTTTCTCTCTCTTCTAATTAATCCCAGATTAATTTAGAGTGCGAGTCATACGTCATCGGTGAATCTTTGGGAAGCGACCCATGAGATCCCCGGATATATTGGTAGTAAATTCGGTCGTCGGACTATCCAAACACGTAAGTACCTCGTACTACGTTTATACCAATTTACAAGACAAGGTTAGCCTCTAGCAAAGCGTCATGCCTACCCAATTCTCCGGAAACATCCTTACAGGAATAAAGGATCTATATCAGGCATAGTATACGTAGTATTGCATATTTCTGTCCAGTATCGGATGATCACGTGCTAGGCCTGGGGCTGGAATTGTGTCTGCCCCGTATGAAGCACATGTCGGATGTCTGGTAACTAGTCTCTATAATCGGATAAACACGACCCTGTCATTTTATCCCGATGACTGCAGTACTTAAGAGAACCAGTCCCGTATCCTACGTGACCATCATCTCCATATGACTGGAGTGACACTTCCGTCTTGACATCACACCCAACACACTACGATTCTTAATATACCCAGCATTGGCGTACACAGAACCTGTTAAAGCCCTGGACGACCTCAACCAAAGTATATTGATTGTCACAAGTATTAGCGGTGCAAGTCTCAGGTTAATACCAAATACACCTACCCTGATTTCGGACTTCCATAGACACATAGTCATACTACCAATGGAATTCCGAGGGGGTCTATCCAGAGCGAAGTTGTTTCCCGTACCATCGGTAAAACACAACCTCCTATTACACTTGCATGAGTATCCTATACCCAAATATATAAGAACTATGCCGTTGTGCCCTCACAACGCGCACAAGTGTAATACTAGTCTTTTACGTATTTATCGATGTCCAATCTCGATAATACTCTGACTAGGGATATTTAATGATTTATCTTCGTGGACTGATACTGTCTCATATCATTCTCCATCCAGGAACAAATCATAGGGACCTCCTATCATTTATACATCTAGGTGATCTAATCACAAATGATAAGAGTGCAATCTTCTTTGTCACATAGTTAATTTGTACAACAACATCATGATCTGTACAAATAGTGACGCTATGGGTCATAATTATCCAACACTGTCTATATCCCTCTCCCACTCACTGTTTTAAAATTAAGGTTTCTATTTATAAAATATCTAATATTTTAATTTAACTAGTGTGAATAAATTTATGGTGGCTAAATCATAACTGTTATTAACACTAGTTCAACATTAGTGACCTAACCAATTTTAACTCTTAAAATTTATATCACTAATTTTCATTAGTCTATACTAATACTATTACTCAATTAAACCAATTTAATTAGAGTGGTATTAGTGACCTATTATATTTTAACTCTTAAAATATTATAACACTAATAGGTTTAAAATTTTAGAATCCTAAAAAGGTCAAGATTTGTATTAAACTATTTAATTAATCTTAGTGCGTTATAAAATCCAATGGTACGTGGAATTGTATCCTGAGTGCAGACCATATTACCGTCCATTCGGATTCGGCTATGGAATTTATAGCCGGGTTTCCATCCTATATACCAATGGAATTTATTATGCACTAATTAAGCCCTATACGTTAGAATTCAAATTTTAACCATAAATCCAATTAATCCAATTAATTGATTTCCATGCATGTCATAATCTAATTTAAACATTTTAAATCACATAAAATCATATTTCATGTCTGTAATGATAATGCATCTAAAACATGCTATGGCATGTAAAATGCAATAGTAGGCACATTAAGCTATATGACATATTATTCAAACAATTCGAAATAAACATACATATAACATAAAAATATTTTGCATTGACTAGGCTCTTATTTTCCTTATACTAATCTAATTAGTACATCAAATTTACCAAGGCATCCATTGGTCTTCAAATCCCTCTTCAAGGTGGTGTTGGCTCCTTTTGCGACTTCGGTGCTCCAAATTACAATAATTGAAATTTTACATTGGAAAATAAAAATTACAACAATTGTAAACAATGGCCTTATGGCCTTACATCCCAAAATCAAAACCAACTACAAAAATAAGAGCCGGAAAAATTTACGACCAATGCAAAATCCATTCATCACATGAAATAATTAAAACATTCATCATATGAATATTATTTTGTGCCCACTCATCTAAACATGCATATCATATTTATAACTTATATAAATATATAAAAAACAAAAACTTTAAATGAAAAAGAGAAGGGTTAAGAAAACTTTTCAACCCCGCTCTCGATGTCAATTGCTGGAAACGCTTTCCTCGCGCAGCAGAAACGCCTTAGGCACACGGATTGGACTTGAAAAATTTTTCTGCCCTTCTCTTTTGAATGCCAAATGGAACCAGCAGTACCACTGAAATTTTGCTACTGTTTTAAGCCAAATTTCAGCCCTAAACAGCCCCGGAACAGTCCCCGAACAGCAGCACAAAACCGGACTGTTTTAGCACCTGAAATGCGCCCATCACACTCCCGAACAGCCCCTGAAATTGGGTGGACAGTGGCTGTGTTTTGGTTCTGATTTTTCACTTGAAAACAACCCCAGCACAGCCCCAAAGCACCACTAAATGTTCCCCAAAAATTGTGGATCAAAACGAAACCAAACCGGGTTCCGTTTCACCAACCAAAGGGGCGGCAATGAGCAATATTTAGCCTTACTGCCGTGAATAAGAAAATAAGAAGAAGATGAAATAAAGTTCGACACCACAAAGTCTTCCGTGCTATGACTCGTTACCAACGAATACTTATGTGGGCAAGACTCACAAAATAATCTCTAACGGTTTAGGGATTAAGTCACACAAACACTTTTGTTTTTTATTTTGATTTTTCTTTTGTTCTTGTTTTTCTTTCTCAACAATTGAGAGGATTTGGAAGAAGAACAAAGGTGGTTAGGGTTAGAATGAGAGGCTTAGCCAAAAGAAAAATCATATTTTCCTTTTTATACTTAGGGTTTAATTTTACAAAATAAAACAAAACCCTTCATATTTCTCCATGTGTGAAATTCGGCCAATGGGTGTATTTTTCAATAATTTTGTAACATCCAAAATTACATAATCATTATCTTAATGATAATTTAAAATTCCTCTTTAAGAGTTGTAACATCCAAATTAAGATGTTTATTTTCAAAAACTCTTCCCCACATTTTCCTTTGAAATTCGGCCAACACTAGGAATAATAGATAATTTTGTAACATTAAGTATTTAATTCCGTAATTAAAATATATGTTACAAAATCAAAGAGTTACTACCTTTCATAAAGGTGTAACTTCCAAATTCAATTCAAAGGGTTTCCAAAACCCAAATTTGGAATTCCAATATTAGCCTTCATTCAAATTATATTAAATATAATTTAATAATAAATAATAAACAATAATCATATAATCATTTATTATATAAACCATATATTAAATTTTAATATATAGTTCCAATTGTAAAAAATAATATTATTAATCATATTAATAATATTTGTACATATGTGAGTATAAAATTGGACTATCCAATTATACTAAATCTGTTATAGTAAATTGAGCTAGCACGAGGACCAAATGGACCTACGGTTCCGAGCTCCAATAATCTCGAAATATTAATTAAGCTCTTAATTAAATATTCTGAATTATTAACTCCGGGTTATTCCACTAAAAACCCGAAGCTGCACTCTCGTTGTCGCAGATGATATATTAAGCCGAACCAAATCGGTGTCCATCGATATAGTCATTGCATATAGATTAACCATTCACGAGTATCTCATAATTAGAGCCAGGTCATAATATCTGCTTATACCCCTCTAATTATTTTTACCTTAAGTACCATTGATTCTCTAATGAACGATTTATACATAACGATTATGGATTTTAATCTTTCTATTCGTAATAGAAATACTTGAGCGCTCAAATCGTTCAAGCACCGAATCAACCTTAAGAAAGATACTCCTCTACTTCTCGCAAGAAGGAGTGAACTCCATGTCTATGTAAAATGTTCACAGCTACACAACAAACCATGCCCCCAAAGTACGTAGCTATTGGTCGGGGCTGCTACACCAACCTCACCTTTGTAAATCAAAGGACATAGCCTGCCATGCAGGAGTTCATAGTACACTCAGGATTAAAATTAATCCATATATGACCATCTAGTAGATCGAAATGACTTTCTTTGTTTAACGGATATTAAAATAATGTCATTTCCATCTGGGTCCAGTCCTATATGATCACATCATACAAGGTGTCTCCATTCTCATGTCTCTACATGGAAGATCCCGGATCAAGGTCTCCATACAAATATAGAATGGACCGCAGCTATAGATAAACCACAAATAAAGTACCCGCTTTGTTTGGTCTCTATGGACTATTTAAGATTACTAACTTTAGACTTAAATCCTCTTGTGTATGACACTCATACACTAAGTCTGAAGGTACATAAGTAATCTAGGGTATTCAAGATAATTTATAATACGCGAAAATTAAACAAACACTCAGATAAATGAATAATGCATCATTTTATTTCAAAACACATAAAGCCGTTTATATCATATGTAGCTCTAGGGCATACATCACAACATTTTAACATGTGTAAGGAACCATACGATGATGATAGTGAAAATGAGAACATGGAACTAATTCAACTAATATTTTAGGAACATATTCAACATGGGAGTTTATCTGACCC
>SKCR01028909.1:0-50282 GCA_019454045.1 Zanthoxylum bungeanum | reverse complement strand
ACCTTCGAATTGCTGAGAAAACACAATTTAAGACTTAATCCAGAGAAGTGTGCATTCGGAGTGGCCTCGGAAAATTTCTAGGCTACATGGTGAGTTCCCGAGGCATAGAAGCCAACCCCCAGAAGATACAAGTCGTGATAGATTTAACATCCCCTAGAACAATTAAAGAGGTGCAAGGTCTAACAGGCAGGGTCGTCGCGCTCAACTGATTCATCTCTCGGGCGACCGACAAATGCCACCCCTTCTTCAAAGTCATCAAGAAGGCCCAAAAGGGGATCGACTGGGCACCGAAATGTGAGGAGGCCTTCCAGCAGCTAAAACAATATCTAGCACAGCCCCCACTCCTGGCTAAACCTCTCCCAGGAGAGACATTATACTTGTTCTTGGCTGTTTCAAAACACGCAGTGAGTTCAGTACTGGTGCAAGAGGCCGACCAGATCCAGAGACCAGTATACTATGTCAGCAAAGCTCTATTGGATGCAGAGACCCGATATCCCGTGCATGAACTAGTCGCCCTATCCTTGATCACTGTAGCACGAAAATTACGACCCTACTTTCAGGCCCACCCTATCGGAGTTTACACCAATTACCCCCTGCGGCAGATCTTGCAAAAACCAGAAACCTCGGGAAGGTTAATGAAATGGTCGGTGGAGCTAAGCGAGCACGACATTTCCTACCTCCCAAGGATAGCAATAAAAGGGCAGGCCTTGGCAGATTTTGTTGCAGAACTCGCGGAACCCCAAATATTGACTACGGAGGAAAGCAAATGGGAAATGTCAGTGGACGGGTCTGCTAGCTCACAGGGCAATGGGGCAGGAATCGCACTGAAAAACATTGAAGGAGAAGAAGTGTTGCTTGCCTTAAAATTTTCTTTCAAAGCCACAAACAATGAAGCCGAATATGAAGCAATTTTGGTCGGATTAAGGCTATGCACAGTAGTGGGAGTCCACAACGTGGTAGTAAGGAGTGACTCTCAGCTAGCCATTCAACAACTAAAGGGAGAATTTCAGGCCAGAGAGCCGACTATGATAGCTTACTTAGCCGAAGTAAAAAAGTTGATGGAGAAAGTGGGGAACGTACGCTTCGAACAAATCGGATGAGAAGACAACTGTGAAGCAGACTCCCTGGCCCGGCTCGCATCCTCAATGAAGACCGAGGACCCCAAAATAATCCCTCTCATATGCCTCCGAGAAAGAAACATAGGGAAGCTGAAGGTAGATATAGTAGAAGAGGAAGGCAAAAACTCATGGATGCAACCGATTAGGAGGTACCTGGAAACAGGGGAAACCCCTAAAGACAAAAAGGAGGCCAAGAAGCTAAAATTAAGAGCACCAAGTTTTCCCTGATCGAAGGGGTTCTCTACCGGAGAGGCTATACCGTACCCCTCCTGAGATGTTTAACAGAAGAGGAAGCAGATTATGTGCTCAGGGAAATTCACACGGGCATTTGTGGAAGTCACGCCGGAGGAAGATCAATCGCCTTTAAAGCCTTAAGACAAGGATTTTACTGGCCGATCATGCATCAGGACGGTGTGAGGGTAGCTCAGAAATGCAAAGGTTGTCAGAAAAATGCCAACATCCACCATCAACCGGCAGAACAATTAACCACCCTGTCCAGCCCCTGGCCATTCGCGCAGTGGGGGCTAGATATCATAGGGCCAATGCTAAAAGGGCGAGGGGAGGCGAAGTACGCAATCGTAGCCATAGACTATTTCACAAAATGGGTAGAAGCCGAGCAACTATCCACCATCACAGAAAAGAAGGCCACATAGTTTTTAAAGAAGAATATTATCTGCAGGTTCGGAATTCCCGAGCAATCATCACTGACAACAGAAAATAGTTCGATAGCAGGGGATTCAGGAAGCTCTGCGAAGACCTCCAGATCGCTCTAAAATTCACCTCGCCAGCCCATCCCAAGTCAAACGGACAGGTTGAGGCAACAAACAAAACCATCAAGGCAAAACTTAAAGCTCGGCTCGGATCATGCAAGGGCTTATGGGTCGAAGAATTACCAGAAGTGCTATGGGCATATCGGACAACCTACAAAGATTCCACATGGGAGACACCGTTTTCCCTAGCATACGGATGTGAGGCTATCATTCCAGCAGAAATCGGGGTAGCAACTCACATGGTCCGCCACTTTGGGAATGAGCAGAATGAAGAACTCATCAAAAACCACCTCAACCTGATCGAGGAAAGGAGAGAGAAATCAGCTATGAAAGCGGCAGTCTACCAACAAAGAATGGCATGCTTCTACAACAGAAGAGTTCGAACCCGCTCATTCCTCCCGGGCGACTTAGTATTGAGAAGGGTCACCTTAAACACCCGACGACCAGAGGAGGGCTCGTTAGGTGCCAAGTGGGAAGGGCCCTACAAAATCACAGATGTGGTAAGGCCAGGGGCTTACGTCCTAGAACAGCTGGACGGCATAAGATTAAAAAAACCATGGAACGCCGAGATATTGAGAAAATACTTTCAGTAAATTCTCCCTTCCTTCTTTTCTTTTGCAGCAACCCGACAAGGGACGGAAATTCAATACAAAGCCTCTCTCAAAATGGCCTGCAGAGAGTTGTAAGAAGGGCAGTATGTCCCCGAATATAAATAAAACTTTCTTTTCCAAAATTTTCACCCACTCTTCTAAAAATAAATATAAAAATAATATATAATTTTGTGAACCATATTCAATAATCCGGGGACATACTCAATGCAGCGATCTCAGGACAAAAGTGCAAAACCCGCAACTACCCGACCACAACTACTACCGCAAAGAAGCACAAGCCACACCAGAATCAGTCGATTCCATATAAGCATTAAACAGCAGTGGCGAATGTAAATCAGAGTATAGATCCGTGAGAAGCATAGCACGGGGATGGATGATACCCCCATGGCGTTTGCTTGCTCCAGTGTTACCGATCATAAGGAGGAACATGCCCTTAATGTTTCGAACACCCTTCGATCCTCACATGCTCGAGGCCCGTTCCAAAAGACAGTTGGCACCAAAGCCACTTCATTATTCGGCTCGGGTTCGGGTTACGTCCCACCGAGTCATGCTCATTGGTATAGGGACGGGACATTCCCCCAGAACCAAGTGTCTCTTTTAGCTCGGGGTCCTCAGAGACATACTCGATGCATAGGATCCGTGAGAAGCATAGCACGGGGATGGATGATACCTCCGTGGCGATTGCTTGCTCCAGTATTACCGAACATAAGGAAGAATGTGCCCTTAATATTTCGAACACTCTCTGATCCTCACTTACCCGATGTAATGGATCCGTGGGAAAGCATAGCACGGGGGGTGATGATGCCCCCGTGACGATTGCTAGCTCCAGTGATATCGGACCTAAGGAGGGATGTGCCCTTAGTATCCCGAACACTCTTTGATCCATTCATCATTTGGATCCAAGAGAGGCGCAGCACGGGGATGCGTTGTGCCCCTGTGGCGTGTGCCTGCTCCAGCGCGGTAAGGAGGAGCCCCCACACAAATACACAGGCTCCACAGTGACCTGATGTATATGGGATGTGCCCTTACCATTTTAAACGCTCTACTGATCCAAATCCTGGTTCGCCGGGACACTGAATTGAAAGATTTAGAATTGTGTTTTGGAGGCCTCGGACAGGACGCTGTTTTGAGGCATCCGTGCTATTGTTTACACTTTTTTGGTTTTATTTTCCAAAATTTTGTTTTTGTTTTTTCATCGGTCTGAAAAGGGGACGCCCAAGACAGATTCGATAGGGCTTCAAAGGTTGATTCCCTTCCCTTCGGAGCAAGTCCCAATGATTGTTCGGCTCGGGGCTGGATTTCATTCCGCCGAGGCCATTTAGTTATTAGGCTCGGGGCTGGATTACGTTCCGCCGAGGCCATTCAGTTATTCGGCTCGGGACTGGATTTCGTTCCGCCGAGGCCACTTGGTTATACAGCTCGGGGTCGGGCCACATCCCACCGAGTCTATCTTTTGGACTGGGGACGTAACATTCCCCCAGGACCAAGTATTTCTCACAGATCGGGGTCGGGATACGTCCCACCGAGTCTTTCTTTTGGTCTAGGGACGTAACATCCCCCCGGGACCAAATGTCTATCCCAGCTCGGGGTCGGGCTATGTCCCCTCAATACAGGAGCTCATCCCACTGAGAACATCCTCATAACAAGCTAGAAGAACCCAAGGGAAAGCATACAGAACAAAGAGAAGAGTACAAAGAGAAGGAAATATATTAATGTACATATGCATCCCAAACAGAGTATGAAGTGTTATTAAAAAAAAAGATAAAGTATACACAGGGCCCCGTCCGGGTTACCCCTTCTCAATCAGCCCGCACAGGGGCAAGAAGTTCTTCCTCGGCTGGCTCAGACGAAGGATGGATCGGCTCGGTCTCAGGAGGGGGAACAACAGCTTCAACCTCAGCAACCTGGGAGACTCCTACTTCAAGGATTGCAGGTGGAACCTCAGGATAGTCCTCGCCAGGAGCAGAAACCTCAGGACGGTTTTCTTGAGGAGCTGGGAGAGCCGGGGCGATCGAAATCGGTTCGGGATCCATCACTTCTTCGGGAGGAGGGGGTAGCCACCTCTAAAACTCTTCCTCGGACATTTCCCCTTTACAAAAACGGATGGCCGCATGAATAGAACCCATGTCTAAATCAGGTAGAACCATGGGGATGATTTCCGCACAATCACCGACCCCTTCAAGACAAATAGAGTCCCTCTCGGCCTCCCACTCAAGTTCTCTATCCCTGAACTCGACACGGGCCCATCCCAGCTCCTCCTCCTTGGCCCGCAGCTTATACTCCACGCTGCCTATTTCCACCTTGAGGATCTAAATCTTAGTCCGGGCGTCCACCAAACTTGCTTTAGCTTCTTCAGCATTCTTCCGCTCTAGAGTAGCAGCAGCCTTAAGGGCTTTGTTTGTTTTAACAGCCTCAACCGCAGCCATCTCATGATCCATATTCCTCTCTTCGGCACTAGCCAGCTTGGCCTCCACTTCAGAAAGACGATTCTGAAGCCTCTGGGCTTGGCCGCCTTCGGATAAAAGGCTTATAAACAGGTCATTCTTTTTGGCCGCCTTCGGATAAAAGGCTTATAAACAGCTTGGACACCACAGATATAGAAGAGAAGTAAAAGAAGTGATCTGGGCCAGCTGAGAGCACAACTTTGCAACTACCTCCTCGGGTGAAAGGTCCTCAAACCTCGGAATCTTCTCAGAAGTTACGGCCCCGACAAGCTCATTGAAAGCCGGCACCAAATGGGAAGTAGCCTCCCTAATATTATTCCCAAGGTCATCAACTCCAAGAACCACAGCACCCTTCAATTTCTTGGAAGGACCCTCCTGCCGAACTGGAGTTTCTCTGCTCGGAGCCTCCTCCTCCACCAATTCCCGCCTTAATTGAGTATCCACAGCTCCAAATCGACGATTCCTTCTCCTGGAAGGTCTTGGAGGGCTAACATGACGAGTAACACCCATTGGAAGCACCCCGGAAAGCGAAGACCGACCTTGAGAGCTCGGACGCCCCATCTCTTCAGTCACCTTCCCGGCCTCAGAAGTTTCAGGCCGTTTCCGAGAAGTACCAGCTCCACCTGGGCTAGTTTTCTTCGCAGCACCGGTCAACCGATCAAGGTACTTTGGTCTCTTCGACATACCTGCAAAAAGCAAAGACAAAAGAAAGGTTCAGGACCTGAGCATATAAAAAAAAAAAGAAGAGAGACGACATGAAACATGATAAATAAACGAGGGAGTTGGCTAGAAGATCAAAAAATATCTACCTATCCGACCCGAGACCTTGGGAGGAACGGCCCGAACAAGTCCTGATTCAAGAAAGTTCGTATCATTCACCAACTCCCTCCAATGAGCAGCATACCGCCGAGCCCAGAATACCCGCTTCCGGACCTGGTGGGAGACCTTGGGAGCATCCCTCCAACAGGCTAGGGGGAATAGAAAAACGGGGTAAGAATCCAAACATATAAAAAAAAAGAAACTAAGGGCAGGAAAACTAAAGGTTAAACTCCTGACCTCCCGCTCTGAACATATCCGGGACCAAGATCTCCTCTCCATTCGATCTCAGGGTCCGTCCCCAATCTCCAGTGGCCCAGAACCAAAGATCTTTGAAAATCTTATTGGAGTCAGGGAGTTTTGGACGACGTTTGACGAACTGTCGTAAGCAGAAAGGTAGTACCAACCGTGGTGAGTCTTTGGGTTGGCCTTCAACCGATATAACCTCTTCACTTCTTCAAAAGAAGGTTTGCCAAGCCCCGCCCGATGCCAAGCTACATACAACCCGGCCAAGATCCTCCAACTATTCAGACTCAGTTGACAGGGGGCAATCTCCATCTCGGCCAGAATCCAGGCGAAGTAGGGTTGAATTGGCAGCCGGAGCCCGCACTCGAAGAAAGCTGGAAGAATGGCCACGGAACCATCGTCGGGCTGACTGGCACGATCACATGGGAGAGGGACCTCAAGAGCAATATCTATCGGGATGTCATATCATTGCCGAAGCAGTGCTAGATCATCCTCGGTTATCTTAGAGGGCCGAACCATGTCCAGAGCCGAGCTGTCAAAGTCACCGGGCTCCGGATCCTTCCGAGGAACCCTCTGATGGTAAGTATCTTGTTCGATTTCAGAAGAGGTGGGGGTAGTATCAAGGTCTTCCACGCTGGGTGCTCCCGAGCCAGAGGAAAGCTCTTCAGCAATATGGGCCAAGGGTTTAGCAGGGTTTTCAGGGGAAGAACTGTCATCAGACATCCTAGACGTCCGAAAAATAAAAGGGCAAGGTCAGTCTACAACCATATTCTTGAAAAACGACCAAGGGATTCGCAAGCTATCCTAAGTTTCCAGAAAAAACTAAATCTATGAAGTTCTAAGTGCCCTAAGCAAAGTATTCAATAAAATCTCTCCCTAGCAAGTATCAAAACAAATGAAAAGGAGAAACAGCAAAGCACAGCAAGCAAGAAAAAAGGAAGAGGAAGAAGGTCGTTCGGGAAACTTACTTGATCTATGCTCGGAAAAGCGGCGAATACGTTGAAGAAATTTGAGTAAAACTAAATCAGATGCTTCGTAGCCGAAGGGAAGAAGAGTTTTTTGAAGTTGATAGGATTTTTGCCAAACAGATGCAAGGATATCGGTTCACCTTCTCATTACAACGTCGGAATAATTCCAACCATCGGATCGTAATAGAGTCCCGGATGGATGCCAAGTGTCAACTGCAAAAGAGGTCTGCCAAAATCAAATAAACGGTTGAGATCAGCGCACTATTAAGACGCCTCTGCACGGTCGATTTTCTCATGTTTTTGGCGGGAACCCGACGGATGTTTGACAAGTGTCAGACTCAGAAAAAACCCTAAATGTGATTTGATGGGCATTTAAACAGACATGATGGTTGCACATCTCAAGAAAAGATGCTTGAAAAGAGGCAACAGAAAATTTTGATTCGACTCCGGATCGACCACCAGCAAAGTAATCAACGCACCATCTTTATATAGTTCCCGACACCAACTTGTATGCTCGTTGGAACCGAGAACTATGAGACAGATGTTGATGGTATTTTCAGGCACTATGGTATTTAAAGCAGCACAACATGGGCAAAAAGGTAAATCCATTCTTGTTCAGGATCATTGATGCCGACCCGACCCATAAAAAGCCAGCAGCAAGGGCCCGAGCACTTTGCAATAAGAGGCCGAGCACCTTATGGTTACAGACCGACCACAACAGGAAGAGACCGAGCACTCCATGGTCGGCAACCGATCACTTTGGTTCGAATAACCGAGCATTATCAGATCGACAACATCATTCTCAGTTCAAAGAACCATTATGACCGACCACATGAAGACCGAGCATATGGCAAGGCGTGCACCAGAAGATAAGACGTCATGTCCCTACGGGGTAAGGAGACAGTCCTACCTTCATAAAGAATACTGATGAAACCAATGTCCTAGAAGGATAAAGGGAATGAAGGTAGATTTGATTAGGAATCCTTGTGGGAAAATGAGGTTGCTTCAATTAGGAATCCTCATACTAGAAGGAATCTGATTTCTTCACTATTATAAATAGAAGGGTAGAATATGTGTAAGGGGCATCAGAATCAATATCAATCTCATTGTGATAAAACTTGTAAAGCACAGAAATACAAGTTTTCAGCAATAAAAGTATAGTCCTGTTTGTGTCCGTGGACGTAGGTCGGATAAAAATCCGTCGAACCACGTTAAAACTCATTGTTTGATTGGCGCATTATCTACATTCTGCTAAGTTTGCTTTTGGTTTCCCCCATAACTAAACAAATTCACTATTGAAGGAGGATTACCTCGGGAGTGATATTCCCATATTGCCCTGAGACCAAAATCCACCGTCAACAATAAATACTTTACAAAAGATATTTTGAGACTTAAATCTATCAATACTGAAATCTACCCAAGGATTTCAAAAACTCAGCCCAACATCTGTCAAAACTTACTTTAATTTATAAAATTAAAGTCTTATCCGAAAACCTACAACCAAAAAAAAAAAAATTATATCGTTTTGAAAATCGAATCGGACCATCCAGTTGAACTGGTCAAATCGGAAATTGACCACTAGTTCGGTCCGATGAAATACAAAAGATCAAATTAAAAAAAATGTCAAAATCAATGAACCGGATCGGTTCTTAATTATTTTTGTTAAACCAAAAATTAAAATTTAATATTTTTTTATAATTTTTAATTAATTAAAATTATTTAAGATATCATCTGATTTACCTATTCAATTAGAATAGTTTAATCGATCGAATCAATAATTATTAAACTTTTTAAATCAGCGATCCGGTTCTAAATACTTGACACAAATATAGTCGAACTGAGACCTGACCACCGGTTCGGTTTCCACTCGGCTCAAATTTTTTTAAAATAATTTTTAAAAAATAGAAATTAAATTTTAAAGAAATTTGTAATTGGATATTTAATAAATTTTGTATTTATTTGAATTTTATTAAATTAAATTAAAAATAAAATAAAAACTTAAATTTATTTGAATTTTAATAGTGGAACTGAACGGTTCTGGTTGGAACTGTCCGGTTCTAACGGTTCGGCTAGGGTGGGAACCCTAATCGAACCGTACAAAATCAGTTTCGGTTCCGATTCCCGAACTGGAACCGGAACCGAAAGAAACAGAAACCGTCTGATTTCTTCCGATTCAGTTCCGATTCGATTTCGATTCCGAACTGAAACTGTGGCCGGGTCTATTCAAACACTCTATATAAACTAAAAAGAAAGAGCTGTCCAGCACTCGATTAAAGAGTGATTTGCCATTTTAAAATTGTTTTTTTAAAATAAAAATAAGAAGCCCCTAATTAGAAAATTAATGAATGGGACCAAAATGTAACCAAAAAAATATACAAGTTGAAATGTGTGGGGGCATCCGGATGACGTCTTTATATTTGGAGGCCTTTACCAACCCGATTCGATGTTGAATGGGACCCGAGTGATTCCTAGTTAGCTCAGTGAGTCACGAGTGGCTCGTACTGAGTTTAAACTTTTTAGGTCTAGCTGGTATATTTTTGTAAGGTTTTAAAAGCACTGTTTGAGTAGAATCAGTGAAGGAGACAAGAGAAAGAAAGAGCAAGAGAAGCAGTAGATCTGAAAGCTCAAAAGTCTCAACAGTCATCTTCATCAAACCATCATATGCTCTTTTGAATGTTTCCCAAAATGCCACGCCCTTATTTTCACAAGCTTATTCTCTCCTCCACCATTCGTGACAAGAGACTGGTAAATTCTAGGTTCTTTTCAATCTTGATGGTTAATTCTTGTTAGATTATTTTAGTTTAGTTTTTTTTTTCACGAAGTTAATTGGAAAGGGTGCTTGAATTTTGTTAGTTATGTCTTTTCATTTTATGGGTATGTGTCTTTTGTATAGTTTTGAGGTGGAAATGCAAACCTCCGCCGGCTGTAGGTGGCGGCTAGTATTTTAACTTATGAAGTTTTATTTATTAGATAAAATTCTGCATGTTGGTCTAGTCAATCTGTCAAAGGCGGCGATTGGACGAGGCTTAGGCAGAGTATAGCTTGAGACCCAGAGGACAAAATAGTTGAATTACAGTTAAAGATTGATTTGGCTGCTGGGGATTGAGTTGAGCGAAGGGTTTATGAAATTTCGAAGGATTCTTCAATTTTGTTTTGGGATTTGGTTGCTTTGTGTGGTTTGAGAATCTATATTTAGTGGACTACCATATGATTTATGTAATTATGTTTCCCCTTTGAATTAATTGAAGAGCTTGACTGCTTGCTTTGTGAGTGGGGTTTTGCTGAGACCAAGAAGTTTGTTTAAAGTGGTGAATGAGAAAGGAGAGAAATTTGAAGTGTTGTTCTTTGGATTTTATGTTATTAGGTATGGTATACAAGAGTAAACTAGCTAAGCTTAGCAGCCGAGTTGTGAAAGTCTGTTCAATAGCGGTTAAGATATCTACATGATGTTAATAAAGCCCTGAACTTTGTTTGGTTATTTAAGAACTGTAACTTCTGTAAGAATGACTAGGAAATGAAATTTAAGATATTTTAGGTGTTTACTTTGTAGAAACTTCTCTTAGCTGCCCAGTAATATGAAAGCTTAATTGGGATGGGTTTTATAGTAAAAAACTTTTCTTAGAATGAATTCAGTGTTAACGAATATAAATTTCTTGAAACTAGTTGTAGGTAGATCGTAAATGTGCTTCATGCTAGATAATCTATCTCTAGAAAAATAGCTTTTAAACCTTTACAGGGTAGTAAACTGTTGATCCCTCCTGCCTTGCTTCTGTGGGTCTCTTAGCAATGAAACGGGGTTAATGCTGAGATGTTCTGTTTTTCGCTGGCATAAGCAACTTGAGGGAACTGTGTTAGGTACAAAGCAATTATGTGTTTGATTTTATACTTGGCTGTAACATCTTACAGTAGCCTTTTTGAACGCCATTCATTTATAGTATTACAAGCTTTATTTTATTTTCCCCTTCTATTAACTGAATCATATAATTTCATAGTTACTCTAGATGCAAACTTTTTCCTAGACTGGTGAGGTGGAATTCTTTTGGAAAACTAGAAAGACCATGAATCAGATTTTCCTGCAAATGGATCACTTTGCTCTGTTTGTCTTGCGAATCTGGTAAAAGTTGAGCTCTGCAAATTCTTTCCTTGGTGGTTTTTTCTTGTCTTTTTGCCGTAGGCATTGGTATTACTTGCAGTTATTAGAAAAATGAGATAATTCATTTTCCTTGGTATTTTGTTGCTTTTAATCTATTTGGATAGCCTATCTGCCCTTCTTTCAACTGATTCTCATTAGTCTCCAGGCATCCATATTGCTAGGGAATAGGATGTGCATATATGTCATGAAAATAATTCATTGATATGACATTAATATTTTCAAAAGAAAGAGATGCAGGTTCTTCTATCTACAGTTGTAAGTCAACGGCATGTCATACACTAATTTTAGCCTCCTCAAGACATGGATTCTAACTTGATTCTGTTTCCTGCAGAGGATTCCAGAAAACTTTGTTAGGAAATTCAAGGATGACCTTTCTGCAGCTGCTACACTTACTGTTCCGAATGGTATTGTTTCACGTGTAGGATTAAGAAGACTTGACAACAAAATCTGGTTTTATGATGGGTGGCAGGAATTTATGGAATGTTACGCCATCCGTGTTGGGTACTTTTTGGTCTTCAGATATGAGGGGAATTCAGCCTTTAGTGTTTACATATTTAATTTGCCTTCTTCTGAGATAAGCTATCAACCTAATGCTCTTAGTAGTTTTGAAGTACGCAATCATGGCAAACAATACCATATATTTGCTGAAATGGAAGACGATGACTCCGAATTTGTAGATCAACCAACAGTCAACAAGGCTTTCAATCCTCCGTCATTTCAGAATTTGCTTAACAGTTCTAAACTTAGCAACAACATAAATGGTGCCGGTGAAGCCAACGTGCAGCGATTAAAAGGTTCGATAAATTCTCTTGCGGGAAATCAATATACTCAATATATAGATGTTCACTTTAATATTAATGTGCTTAAGAAATTGTTAAGTGCAGTGAAAATGTATTCGCCAGATGGAGAAATGCCAAAGCTTAAAAAACCCGGGAGAAAGCGGAAGATTGATCATAGTAAGTTGTTTGGGCTCAGATTCTTGCTTAATCCTGTCATGTTTTAAGAATTCAAATTCCTCATCAAACAATTTTATAAAAGCGCAGATGTTCAGTCGTCGTCAGCGCAAGATGCACATGAAGAAGACATGCGCTTTAGATTTTATGAAAGTGCTTCAGCTAGAAAAAGGACCGTGACAGCTGAAGAAAGGGAAAGGGCAGTTAATGCAGCCAAAGCATTTGAACCATCAAATCCTTTCTGCAGGGTAGTCCTGCGACCATCTTACTTGTACAGGGGATGTATCATGGTGAGATGTTGAATTTCAATTATGCTTGACATTGTTTTTCGATTTCACATCATAATAAGCTTGGTTTAAGATGCATTTACTTTTCACGTGCAGTATTTGCCTTCCTGCTTTGCCGAGAAGCATCTAAATGGGGTTTGTGGAGTCATCAAACTACAAATTTCTGATGGTAAGCAGTGGCCTGTCCGCTGCCTATATAAAGGAGGCAAAGCTAAGTTCAGTCAGGGCTGGTATGAATTTACATTGGAGAATAATCTGGGGGAAGGAGATGTTTGCGTCTTTGAGGTGCTTATGGCGAGAGAGTTTGTGCTGAAAGTTACTTTATTTCGTGTCATGGAAAGTGCAGGAGTTATGAACCGATTATCCCATTAGAATATCACTGGATTGACCCAATTCCAACAATGGATGCCATCTTCTTAGTAGGTGAACCCGGTGAAGCAATCCTTCTTTTGCAGGTGATCTTTACCCATCTCGTTTTAATGTCTATAAACTTCTGTGCAACTTGTGAAACTTCAGTGACATTTTTTTTTTTTTTAGTCCTATACAAAGTTGAATAGGCCATAGGGTTGTATATAGATTGTTCAATGAAGTTGAAATTCAGCTGCAGTGGCACTGCTC
Source organism: Zanthoxylum bungeanum (assembly GCA_019454045.1). NCBI lineage: Eukaryota > Viridiplantae > Streptophyta > Magnoliopsida > Sapindales > Rutaceae > Zanthoxylum > Zanthoxylum bungeanum. The sequence goes on along the minus strand of SKCR01028909.1, from coordinate 37,298 downwards.
ACTTCATATGTAGTTCGGTCTTATGCTGCTTCAGGATCAAGACGGAATTACTTGTAAGCAAATCATTTGCTACTTATTTGACATCAGAATCAAGGAACTAGTTCCTTGCTACATAATGTTTTAGCGTTGCGTGGGGAAAGCTGAGCAAGCATCGGACTGCTTGCTCTTGCGCAAAATAACCTGCTGTCTTTGTTGTTCTGCTTTATAATGATCTGAAGATGACGCTGGGGAAGAGGTCCTCTGTGTTCTGCATTATCAGAAAAGTTGGCAAGTGCTTGTTCGTAACCAGCAAAATGAACGATAGGTCGTTCACCAACTCCAATGGTGATTTGTATATACGGCAAGTCGTTTGTTGAGGTGGTTTCTCAACGACCAGTCGGATGTTTAATTCGGTGATGCAACAGGACATATATTCTAAAAAATTGAAGTCAATAAATATAAGACGTACAGATCCCATTCTATGAGAAAATCTACCATACAACGGAGGTACTACGTCATCCGTCTAACAATCTAATCAACCATTGCCACGCGTGTTAAAATATTAAAAAATAATTAAAAAATGGATTTTAAATCTTACATGTCATTTATTAATTGGTTGGTGATACTACGTTATCCATATCGTCGTTACACCAAAGAATTATTCCCATATTATACCCTCCGCTGATATTTCGGGAATATCATGAAATTTGATAAGCTAATAAATTATTTTATACTATCATTATAGTATTTATAAGTTAGATTAAATTTGGCAAACAGTTGTGTACTTAGAAAGTGAAAAATAAATGTTTAATATGAAGAAGGAAGGGAAGGTCAAAAGTAATTAATTATTTACCACATACTTGGTAAGTAAATTAAAGCAATTAATTAAAATTCTGAAATAAAATTTTAGCCATTGAAAAGGGCATTTATCAAAGAACGGCAGCAAAAACCATCTGATAGTCTCTGATGATAAAGAAAATGGGTGAAAGCAGGACAGTTGAACCCTTCTATTTCTTCAAAATTATTCTTCAGGGAAGCCTCGATGACAAGAAACTGGTATTGTTTTCCTCACACAACTCTTACTCCTCTCCTAGCTGACATAAATGGTTCAAATGGGGGCCTGTGGCTATTTTTTTTAGCACAAAATACAAACAAACTGAACACATGAGATGTTAGTTTTGGTTCTGATGCATGAATAGACTACGAACAATTTACTTAGCATAATGGGTTCAGTTTTTATATCTCGTGTGATGTTTTGGGGATCCAAAAGAATTCTGACACTGTTGGAACGTTTGTCAATTGCAAAACCCTAATTAAAGAAGTCCTTTTATTGATGTGTATATATTTATTTCATGCTGAATCGTTATTGTTGTTGATACAAAATTCTATTCCAAAAAACGAAACGACACAGTGGTGCAATCCCTCCATGAGTTGTGTAAAACTGATGTGTGGAAAGAAAATTGCTCTGACAGTAATGTACAATTCTGGTAAAATTCTCTATGGTTTTGCATGTCTTTGCTTCAAAACCATTTTAATTGCTTAGTATTGTTAAACCTGCTGCAATATATTTTGTCAAAAAATTGTTATGAATGTTGTATGAGAGAGCAATTTCAATGAGCTAGTGAAAAGTTCTGATAATTTCAAGATGCTGTACTGCAGTTGAATCATTGTTGTTGGTGGTAGTGTTTTGTATCTAACAATCAAATCAAAGACATCTCCTTTGTTTTGTGGTTTGGTAGTATAGGGCTCAGGATCTCTCATTAAGGTCCTGAGTTCGAATTTATGGAGTGTGTTTCTTGTAAGAGCCTGTCAGTCTATGACAGTTGGGGGTTTTACCTTTTTCTCTTAAATCCGGAAGGGGTGGTTTGACAGTGGGGTTTCCAACGATTCCAAAAAAAGACTAGGGGAAGCACTTTTTCTTTGTAACATTAATTTGTGAGAACGAGCTAACCCTATGGACATTTATCGAGAGGATCGTTTTTTGACCTCCATTTTCTTTAATTTTCAAATTGATTTTCTAACTTTCTTGACATAACTGCAGAGGATTCCTGGGAAGTTTGTAATGAAATTCAGGGATGAACTTTCTGGCGTTGCTACGCTAACGGTTCCTACAGGCCTTAGTTGGCGAGTGAGGTTAAGCAAAAATGGTAGACAGATTTGGTTTGATGATGGCTGGAATGACTTCGTTATGTTTCATTCGATCAGTGTTGGATACTTCTTGGTTTTCAAGTATTCCAAGAATACAACTTTTGATGTTGTTATATTTGACATGTCTGCTTGTGAGATTGACTATCCGCCTACTAGAGAAGAACCCAATGAAATGGAAAGGGAAAACTCTCTTTATATTTCGGGCTCCAAAGCTAAAAGCAAGAAACCAATTAGACATTCTAAAAGGAAAGAGCCACCGAGCAAGAAGTGTAAAATGGAAGAGGTGATGGAGAGAGATGAATCAGACGGTGCAAATGATCATGATTTGCTGGCTTTACTTGAAAACAAGGGAATTTTTATCCCTAAAACATATACACTTCTTTCAAAAGAAGCTAGAGAGAGATTCATCAACATTGCCAGATCGTTCAAACGAAAAAATCCTTCTTTCATGATTATCTTGAAGTCGAAAAACCTAAATCATCGTAGTGTGGTAAGCTTTTAAAATACAACAATATACATTGTGACGTTAGCGGGAGCCTCATGTACTGGACACGATCTTTTACTGTGAAGTTTTTCAAATTAGCCATTTGGTTTATTCATATGCTTAGCTGATGTTGTTTTTTTGGCTTGTGCAGCGTGCTCCTGCTAAGTTTGCTAGAAAGTATGTGAATGCATCAATAGAATCTATGACATTGCAGGATTCTAATGGAAGAGAATGGCCTGTGGAGATTAACAGGCAACGTGATGATACAGATATTTTTTTGTCAAAGGGGTGGACCAAATTTCTGAGAGAGAATCATATACAAAGAGGAGATATTTGTGTCTTCGAGTTAATCAGGATGGATGATGTTCTTCTGAAAGTTTCATTATTTCGTGCACCTTTAAGTGCTCCCATGATTAAAGGAGAGCAAATGATAGTACCATATGTCAAGCATGGTCGCGGAAGACCTAAATTGATAAAGACATAAATTATAAAAGAGATTTATATTTTACCGAACTTAATGATTATGTAACCGAAATTCATGTTACCGACCACACTTTGAGAAAGAGTTCTATTTGGTTTGGATTTTATTTGGTTTTTGTTTTTTTTTTGTTAGCTGTATTATGATATGTTTTAAGGGATTCAATTTCTGATTTGTCTGGAACCATTTTGTTTACAAAGCCCAGAATAATCTATTCCAACTAATTTCTTAGTTGTATTATGCATATTAAATTAAAATGGTCCGCATTTATGCGGATTGAACATATATTTTAAGTATTGATTTAACAATCTAAATGAGACAATTGATTTACTTATAAGTAATATTTATGTCTAATTAGTTTGTCTCTCAGTTCTCAAATAATATTTCTAATTCATTGTATAAGTCTGCAACAGCTAATAGAGTCTGAATATTGAAGTACAGTAAATAATAAAAAATTCATGAAATAAAAATAATTCAAAATAAAATAACAAATAACAATAGACCCGAAATACAAAAAATTGAGTAGGTTTTGTGGGCGTTACTATTTAGATTTCTTATTTTAATAGAAGATTATATTTTTTATATTGCAATATGTTTTTTATTTTAATAATTTATTATTTTAATTTTATAATTTAATAACAAAAATTTAATGGTAGAGATTGAGTGTCATGTGATGCGATAAAAAAAACATAAAAATATTTTACTTTTACACACACAGAGATGAGAATTCTCAGGTTCGGTCCATACAGACGTTTTATCGTCCGAATAGCAATATAACAATGTTGCTTTATATATATATATATATGTTAATTTTCGATAATTTGATGGTATTTTTTTAATAAGAAACTAAATATATTTTCTTATTAGAATATAATTCTTGTAAAATTATAAAATATATTTTTATTGTAATATCATTTTTATTTAATAGATTTATTAATTTAATTTTATAATTTTAATATAAAACTGCCACGTAGTGCGATGAGAAGACTTAAAATATTTAACATATATATATATATATATATATTATATATAATAACACATTAGTAGAGGGACGTACCCAGAGAAATGACACACTTAAAATTAGTAAAGATAGAAATATGGTTATGTTTGGTATTGCGATTAAAAAAATATGGTGAACAACAGTGGTTCATAAACAGTGTTATGAAATTTTGATTTATGCTAAAAAAGTTACGACGCGTTTTTTTAATATTTTAATGGTGAGAAAAAGCTAAAATTTTTTAGCTTTTCAAAGCTCAGTTTCTTAAAAAAATCACGATTAGTAATTACAATTTCTCATCATTAATCAAACACTTAAAAATTATATTTTGACCAAAATACACTTTTGTTACTTCACCACAGGTCAAACCACAATACCAAACAGACCATTTATTGAATAATTCAATTTTTTTTTTTTTTTTTTGCGTTAAGAGAAGGATTTACACAACATTTATATCAATTTTTATAAAGTGTTATTGTTCCTTTCAAAAAAAGATTATGTTATTATTCATTCACTTGTTCAATTTCAAAAGCTAAACCATATTCATATGTTTGTAATTTTTATATACTAACAAGTTCACAAGAATACCTTTATTTGCTGGCACTAATGGGTAAAATGCTGCAAAATAAAATCTAGAAAATTACATTGGATGTTAAGTGGTTTATATATAATTTTGTATATCTTAGGTTACTTGTTAGGGATGTTGAATGTTAGTTTATGTTGCAAGGTTCTCAGTTATGACTTTAAGAAATAGTTTTTCTATTTGAGTAGATTGTTAACAACATAATTCAACTAACCAACCAATTATAGTTAGATAATATATATATTATAATATTTATTGGATATAGAGATGAATAATTTTTTAAATATCCAATTGGATATTTATTGGATAATGGATGAGTATGGTTATTAATTCTTTATTCAATATCGTATTAAAAGTAGATAAATACAAAGTTTCATTAATTATCAAAAATGCCTCTATAATTTATGATTATAAAAATAAATATGATTCTTTAAAAACTCACAATAAGTGACATGATGGCCTCAGACGAGGAACTAACTGATGTAGATGAAGAAATAGATATTAGGACCGAAGCACGAAGGAGGAGGATATCACAGAATCGGCTTCTCAAAGAATTATATGAGGCCGGAAACCCTACAGTTGGGACATTGGGAGAAGAGTTGGGGCGATCCCCATACCTCGTCCTATACGGAACGCCCAAAGTAAAACGAGCTGTGACTAGAGCGGAAAAGCAGAGGGTGTTAATCGATAATGTCTCCCGTGGTGCGCCGACCACATTACCACCTTATGGATGGGACGAGGAGGGAGAGCCACCTCAGGCAGATACTAGTGGTGAGCAAACAATGGAAGTAAGAGTTGCATGGAAGGTAATATTCCCAAAACCACCACAACAAATGACAAAACATCTCCGACCACTTTACGTAAAAGCAAAGGCGAATGGAATCCTCGTCACTAAGGTATTAATCGACAATGGAGCGGCCATCAATGCCATTCCGGTTAGGATGTTGGGGCGATTGGCGAAATCAAAGGACGATCTCATCTCTACGGAGGTAGTGCGTACCAACTTTAATGGAGGGGCAACAACCGCTAAATGACTCATCCCATTAGATCTGCAGGTGGGAAGTGCCACCAAGACGAAAATATTCTTTGTCATAGACGGACTGACCACGTACAACATGCTCTTAAGACGAGATTGGATCCACGACAGCCGATGCATTCATTCGTCCCTTCACCAATGTCTGGTTTTCTGGAATCAGAAAGACGAGATGGAAGTGGTACATACCGATAGTAGACCCTTCACAGTGGAAACAAATTCAGCTGAATATTTCATGTATGAAGGGAATTATGGGCCGGCCAGAATACTAGATGAAGCCATAAATTTATCCATAGTCGCCAAGAATGACAAGCCATACACTGCGGAGTTACTGAATGATTTGTTCACACAAACAAGGCCAACTATAGTGGCCTTTGAAGGGCCGGCGCGTGGCCATGAAACCGACAGTTCAAATGAGGAAGATCGAACAGTATAAAGAACGAGCCGCGCTTGCGGCCACTAGAGCTAGCTTAATGGCTTATATGACGGAATATGAAGGTAAAGCTAATGCCCAGACCACGATTTCGGCCTTAAAATAAAATTATTGACACGCCGACAGATGATAGAATAAGAGAGGCATGCATAGTGGATTGTCTAATGGAAGGGAATGATCAGGACGAACAACAACAAGAGGACGAATAATACACTCTCAATGGGCAACATAAGGCAAACATCGTAAAGGTGCAAGACGTTTTGGATGAAGTGAACCTTAGATGCGAAAATGACAGACGCATCACCTATATCAGCAAGGAGCTAAATACCCAGGTATGCACGAAACTGATCCATCTTTTACAAAAATATAAAGATTTTTTTGCTTGTGATTATGATGAAATGCCTGGTTTAGATAAAACCTTAGTAGAACATAGAATGCCTATTGTTCCGAATCACAGGCCGTATAAGCAACCCCCCCGGTGGTTTGTGCCCAATGTTATGCCTGACATAAAAAAGAGGTCTAGCGCATCTTAAAGGCGAAGTTCATTAGGACGACCAAATATGTAGAATGGTTGTCGAATATCGTCCATGTCATGAAGAAGAATGAGAAATTAAGAATATGTATAGACTTTAGAAATTTAAATTTGGAAACACCAAAAGACCAATACCCAATGCCTACAGTAGATTCCTTAGTCAACTCCACAGCCGAATACCAAATGTATTCCTTTATGGATGGATATGCGGGGTATAATCAAATTTACATCGCCGAAGATGATATCCACAAAATGGCGTTCAGATGTCCAGGGTCTTTAGGATGTTATGAGTGGATGGTAATGCCATTCGGCCTAAAAAATACCGGAGCCACCTATCAACGGGTCATGGATTTAATTTTCCATGACATGATCAATAATTTTATGGAAGTTTATGTAGATGACATAGTAGCGAAGTCTATGACCGAGGGCGAACATTTTAGCCACCTGGCGATGACTTTTGAACGAATGAAGAAGTTTAAATTAAAACTTAACCCTGCCAAATGTGCTTTTGGAATTAGTGCTGGAACTTTTTGGGCTTCCTAGTCCACCAGCGGGGAATCGAGATTGACGTCAATAAATCTCGGGCGATTACTGAATCTAGACCGCCTAGGAATAAAAAAGAATTACAAAGATTCCTAGGGCAGGTTAATTTCTTAAGAAGGTTCATTTCTAACTGTACAGGAAAAACCAAAGTTTTCTCGCCCCTGATAAGGCTAAATGAAAAGGACGAATTTGTCTGAACCGAAGAATATCAAAAAGATTTCGAGAACCTGAAGAAGTATTTAGGACAACCACCGGTGATGGTACCCCTTGTTCCATAACGACCGATGAAGCTGTACATATCCACTGAAGAAAAATCCATAGCTGGGATGATCGCACATGATGACAAGATGAATGTCGAAAGAGCCGTCTATTATATCAGTAGACAATTGCTGAAATATGAATGTAATTATTTCTCCAATGGAGAAATTGTGTTTGGCTTTTTATTTCACATGTACTAAACTACGTGCCTACCTTAGGCCGACTATTGTGTATTTAATTACGAAAATTATATATAAAATACATGTTTTCTCGTCACATTTTACATCAGAGAGTTGGTTTTTGGTCGCTATCATTGTCAGAATTTGACATAAGATATGAACCCCAAAATACAGTAAAAAATCATGCCCTAGTAGATTTCTTGGCCGATCACCTATGCCTAAGCATCACTAGGGAAAAAATGAAGACTCAAACGAGCATTGTATTTTCAATTTCGTAGCTTTGTAATTTTAGGACTGTAATTTGTGCGCTTGCGCCCCTTGGAGGCTGATTCACTTAATCAAACACCCATTGCTGGGACTGTGTCTCAGGAGATTTGAACCTTACACGCTCTTTTGAAGAAAAATTGTGCAAATATAGTTTATAAACATTGATTATGTTAGGGGATCGTGGGTTGAACCTGGCACGTAAGTAAAATTAAATTGAGAATAATTGTTAGTTCAGGAGGCTTTGGTTCCTACTATATAATATTATAATAATATATTAGGATACTAGGGGCCGTAGTGTGGTGGTGTGGGTCATGCCTTTGGTTCTCCGAGACCAAGGTTCGACTCCCAGCTTATGCTACACCTTTGACTTATCCTGGTGCCGTGTGTTTGGGGCTGCGTACTGCGCCCCCGGTTTGCGTATATGGGTTGAGTCCAAATGTAGAAGGATTTCACTATAGTAGAAAGAATTTTACAACCTCCCTCTAAACACAAGGAATGAACAATCTCATATTCTCTTAGAATAGGAGAACCACAACTCACTCACAAACTCTTAAGAAGAAACTATAGTTTCTCTCTTAGAATACATGAGATTTGGTTGAGAATGAGATGAAAAAAATAATGAAATGAAGCATCTATTTATAAACATGAGATTCATTGTGCAAATAATGAATTCTAATTTTTATTATTTTATTTTTAAGCATGTAGGATTCACCCACATATTTTATTTATTTTTCTTAACTTTCGATTACTTTACTTTCGGTAGCTTTCACATCTATTGACTTTAACAATTTTCCCATTTGGAAACTTGATTGAGAACCAATCAATTTCCACACCATCCATTTTACCTTGCCGTCGTCAAGCTGCTTACGTTTCTGTTAAGCCATAAGAGGATCTACACCATATAAACTTGTCTGTATTGATAAGCCTTTCATTACTTCTGCTTACGTTTTTTGTTTTTGTTTTTGTTTTTGTGTAGTTGTAATATGATATGTTTTAAGGGATTCAATTTCTGATTTGTCTGGAACTATTTTGTTTACAATGCCCATGATAATCTATTCCAACTAATTTTTCAGTAGTATTATGTAATATTAAATTAACTAGTATGAGGCCCATATTTTATGCGGATTAAGCATATATTTTAAGTATTGATTTAATAATCTAGTAGAGACAATTGATTTACTTACAAGTAATATTTATGTCTAATTCGTTTGTCTCTCAATTCTCAAATAATATTTCTAATTCACTGTGAAGTCTGCAAGAGCTAATAGTTGGAGCCTGAATCTTGAAGTACAGTAAATAATAAAAAATTCATGAAATAAAAAATTTATAAAAATAATTCAAAATAAAATAACAAATAATAATAGACCCGAAATCCAAAAAATTGGGTAGGTCTTGTGGGCTACTATTTAGATTTCTTATTTTAATAGAAAATTATAATTTTTATATTGCAATATGTTTTTTATTTTAATAATTTATTATTTTAATTTTATAATTTCATAATTAAAATTCTATTCGTAGAGATTGAGTGTCATGTGACAAGATAAAAAAACTTAAAAATATTATATATATATATATATATATATTTGTAATATTGTTATTCGGAAGATAAAACGTCATATGAGAATTCTCAGGTTCAGTACATGCGGACGTTTTATCGTTCGAATAACAATATTACATATATATGTGTGTGTGTATGTGTTAATGGTAGGTAATTTAATACTATTTTTTTATTTTAATAAGAAACTATAATATGTTTTCTTATTAGAATATAATTTTTATAAAATTATAATATGTATTTTTATTGTAATATCAATTTTATTTAATAGATTTATTAATTTAATTTTATAATTTTAGTAAAATCCACCACGTGGCGCGATGAGAAAATTTAAAAATATTTAACTTATATATAACACATTAGTAGATGGGACAGACCCAGAGAAATGACACACTCAAAATTAGTAAAGACATAAATATGATTTTGTTTGGTATTGCGGTTAGAAAATGTCGTGAACAAACAACGATTTATAAACAGTGTTATGAAATTTTGAATTATGTTAAAAAAATCACAACACGTTTTTTTTTAATATTTTGATGGTTGGAAAAAACTAAAATTTTAGCTTTTTCAAAACTCAGTTTCTTAAAAAAATCACGATTAGCAATCACAATTTCTCATTATTAACCAAACACTTAAAAACAGTATTTTAACCAAAATATAATTTTGTTACTTCATCACAGGCCAAACCACTATTGGACAATTATGACCCATAACATCACTATTTGTACAGATCATGATGTTGTTGTACAAATTAACTATGTGACAAAGGAAATTGCCCTTTTATCATTTTTAATTGGATTACCTAGATGTATAAATGATAAAAGGTCCATATGATTAGTTCCGGATTGAGATGATATGAGACAGTATCAATCCATGAAGGTTTAATCATTAAATATCCATAGTCAGAGTATTATCGAGATTGGACATCGATAATGCGTAAAAGACTAGTATTACATTTATGCGCGTTGTGGGAGCATAACAACATAGTTCTCATATATTTGGGTATATGATACATATGCAAGTGTAATAGAAGGTTCTGTTTACCGATGGTACGGAAAAAGCTTCGCTCTGGATAGACCCCTCATAATTCCATTGGTAGTATGACTATGTGTCTATGGAAGTCCGAATCAGGGTAGGTGTATTTGGTCTTAACCTGAGACTTGCACCGCTTATACTTGCGACAATCAATATACTTTGGTTTTGGTCGTCCAGGGCTTTAACAGGTTCTGTATACGCCTCTTCTGAGTATATTAAGAATCGTAGTGTATTGGGTGTGATGTCAAGATGAAAGTATCACTCCAGTCATATTGGAGATGATGATCACGTAGGATACAGAACTGGTGCTCTTATATAATGTAGTCATCGGGATAATATGACTAGGTCATTATTATCCGATTATAGAGACTAGTTACCAGAGATCCGATATGTGCTTCGTACGGGGCAGACACAATTCCAGCCCCAGGCCTTGCACGTGACATCCGATGCTGGATCGCAATACGCAATACTACGTATACTACGCCTGATATAGATCACATATTCCTTTAAGAATATTTCTGGAGAATTGGGTAGGCACGGTGCTTTGCTAGAAGCCAACCATGTCTTGTAAATCGATAAAAATGTAGTACTAGGTACGTACGTGTTCGGATAGTCCGACGACCGGATTTACTACCAACATATCCGAGGATCTCATGGGTCGCTTCCCGAAGATTCACCGATGATGTATGACTCGCACTTTATTAATCTGAGATTAATTATAAGAGAGAGAAAATTAATCTAGGATTAATTACGGAGATATTTTATCTGGGATAAAATATCATTTAAAGAGAGAGAGAGAATGATTAATTTAGAATTAATCGATAAAATAATATATTCGATATATTATACAAAATTGGATTTCGACGCGGAATTAAAATTAGATTTTAATTCGGGCGAACAAGTTAATTTAGAAATAATTAGTTAGCGACGTGAATAGTAATTTTGCTAGGCATAATTATTTAATTGAATTTGATTTAATTACATCGCAACGGAAAATTCGTTAATTCGGAATTAGCGATCCCGAGCCCGAGAGTGTTTGCGGGCCTACTCGCATTTCGAATTCAAGTGCGGCCCACAAGTCACATCAAGCGTCAAATCATTAGTCACTTTGATTGATGTGATGTCTAGTCACTTTGAGTGATGTGACAACTAGTCACTTTTGAGTGATTGATGGTGGTGGTTGGATGGCTTTATGCTTGTACCTTTTTGACTTTGAAAATTCAAAATATGGTATATGTTTTATTTGATTTTGGAAATAAAAAACCAACTAACACAATTTCTTCTTCCTCTCTCTACATCTCTCGGCCAAGGGCCATATTTCTTCATTCTTCTTCTCCAATGTCGCGAACAAGATGAAGAACATGGTGAGTATTTGTTGCAAATTTTCACTTGTGCTAGCACAAATTAGGAGTCTTATGAATGTGATAGGGAAACCCACCTGTGGGCATGGAACGAACACCAAGCTTGGAGCTTAAAGGACTGAATAATTGGAGCACAAAAGGGGCCAAAAACCGTGAGCTTCTTGGAGTTAAAGCTTGAAGATTTTTGTTGTTCCTCGCATCGCAAAAGCCGATCAATGTAAGTATGATTCCGCCATACTTTATTTGAGTATTCACACATGTTTCATTGCTTGAATGATCCTTAGGACTAATCTAGAAACCCAACAACCACAATACCAGACAGACCATATATTGAATAATTCAATGTTCGTTTGTGTTAAGAGAAAGATTTACACCACATATTTATATCAAATTTTTATAAAGTGTGTTATTGTTCGTTTCAAAAAAAAGTTTATGTTATTATTCATTCACTTGTTCAATTTCAGAAGCTAAACCATATATATATGTTTGTAATTTTTATATACTAACAAGTTCACAAGAATACAGATAAAATACTGTAAAATAAAATCTAGAAAATCAGTGGTTTGTATATAATAAACATATATATGTTTAATTTGTATATCTTAGTGATCGGTGAAATCACTCACGTAACGCAAGCGCACGTATTGCTCAAGTAGTATAAAATATATCGATCCCACGAGGACTTAATACCTTAGCTATTAATTTATGACGTTAAATGTTTACGAGTATCTAATAGATTGATTGTTGTTTGGATGATGATTTTTGTCTGAAAACAAGTAAATAAAACAGAGTGAAAGTAAATTAAAGGAAAATTTAATATTATAAAACTATCTAGGGTTGTGAATCCTTCCAATATCTTTTAAAGATGAAGTGATTATCTCATGTTTGTGCAATATATCGATTTATTAACTTGGAACACGAAAATATACAAAAGCCTATTCCGATGGTCAGATGCAAACATCGAGAGTAACCCAATTAACTATCTTCCTATGTTAACCAAGTTATCTGAATTCATTAAGTTTGAGTTTCAATTATGGCTACCCCCACCCGACAAGTATATTCCTATCTTGTAAGGAAATCTACCTAAAAGTCTCTTGCCATAATGTGAGATCGTGAGCTATTGAGTCTAAGGCTAAACCTAAAATCCATTTTCCAAGTTCATTTTAAGTTTACCAAATCAATCTTATTAATGGCCAGTTAATAAGAAGCATTAAGTTTAAGACTCAATAAATAAACCTTTATATTACCCAAGCATAAAACAACCACTTATAAAACAGTGATATTGGAATTCATCACAACCCTATATATGGGGTTTAGTTACCACACATATCTAGAATTATTAAAGACATAAATAAAGTAAATGACATAAAATAAAGCTAGAATTTAAAAGATAAATTAACAATAAAGAAAATGTTGGGGGCTAGAGGATCCAATTTTATTACTTCCGATTTAGATATGTCCCTTATTATAATATATAAACTTGCATGACTAATGAGTGGTAAATATATCACAATTTCCCACTCTTTTGACCTAATATTTTGTATAGTTTCTTGGGTTTTATGAACGTTTTGATATGTTTTAGTTTATTTTGCAGATAAAATAAAACCGGGACTAAATAAAATCAATCAGGACGAAATGTGGAACAAATAAGTGCGAAAACTGGACTTGACATTTTGATTTTGGAGATTGGAAAGTTGAAATGGCGTTCTTGTTGGGTTTATACTATAGTCCCAAGATCGATTTAAGCGTAAAACATGTGAATACAACAAAGAAGTATGACAGAATCATACTTACATTGATCGAATTTTGATACGATGAACACGAAATCTTTTTGCTCCTCCATGAAGCTCTTGGTAATGGCTCCCCTTTTGTGCTCTCCAAGTTTCGGTTAAGCTCCAAGTTTGAGTGTGGATTCCATGCCCATGGGTGGGTTTCCCTATCACCTTTGTAAGACTCCAAATGTGTGCTAGCACCTTGGAAATTTTGCCACAAAATTTCCCTTAATGTTCTTACATCTCTTAGCTTTGAAGGAGAAGGAGAGAAGAAATTTTGGCCCTTGGCCGAAATTGGGAGAAGGAGGGAGAGAGAGAGAAGTGTTGTGTGTTGTGTTTTTGATTTTCAAAAAATCAAATACATAATACCTTTTCCAAAAATTGTACAAGGCATTAAAGCCTTCAACCACTTACATCACTCATGAATAGTGACTGGTTGTCAATCACTCAAAGTGACAAGACATCCATCACTAGAATGACTAATGATGTGACGCTTGATGTGACTTGTGGGCCGTACTTGATTCGAAATACGAGTGGGCTCGCAAACACTCCCGATCTCAGGTTCGCTAATTCTGAATTAACGAATTTTCCGTTGCGACGTAATTAAATCAAATTTAATTAAATAATTATGCATAGCAAAATTACTATTCATGTCGCTAGCGAATTAATTCTAAATTAAATCATTTGCCCGAATTAAAATCTAATTTTAATTCCGCGTCGAAATCCAATTTCGTAAAATATATCGAATATATATTTTATCGATTAATTCCAAATTAATCGTTCTCTCTCTTAAATAATATTTTATCCCAGATAAAATATCTCCGTAATTAATCACAGATTAATTTTCTCTCTCTAATAATTAATCCCAGATTATTATGTGCGAGTCATACGTCATCGGTGAATCTTCGGGAAGTGACCCATGAGATCCCCAGATATGTTGGCAGTAAATCCGGTCGTCGGACTATCCGAACACGTACGTACCTAGTACTACGCTTTTACCGATTTACATGACATGGTTGGCTTCTAGCAAAACACCGTGCCTACCCAATTCTCCAGAAATATTCTTAAAGGAATATATAATCTTTATCAGACGTAGTAAACGTAGTATTACATATTACGATCCAACATCGGATGTCACGTGCAAGGCCTGGGGCTTGAATTGTGTCTGCCCCGTACGAAGCACATATCAGATCTCTGGTAACTAGTCTCTATAATCGGATAAATATGACCTAGTCATAATATCCCGATAGCTGCAGCATAAAAGAGCACAAGTTCCGTATCCTACGTGATCATCATCTCCACTATGACTGAAGTGATACTTCCATCTTGACATCACACCCAATACACTACGATTCTCAAATATACCCAGAAGAGGCGTACATAGTGTTGGACAGTTATGACCTATAGCGTCACTATTTGTACAGATCATGGTGTTGTTGTGCAAATTAACTATGTGACAAAAGAGATTGCTCTCTTATCATTTGTGATTAGATCACCAAGATATATAAATGATAGGAGGTCCTTATGATTTGTTCCTGGATTGAGATGATATGAGATAGTATCAATCCATGAAGGATAAATCATTAAATATCCATAGTCAGAGTATTATCGAGATTGGACATCGATAATGCGTAAAAGACTAGTATTACACTTGTGCACGTTGTGAGGGCACAACATCATAGTTCTAATATATTTGGGTATAGGATACTTATGCAAGTGTAATAGGAGGTTGTGTTTTACCGATGGTACTGGAAACAGCTTCGCTCTGGATAGACCCCCTCGGAATTCCATTGGTAGTATGACTATGTGTCTATGGAAGTTCGAAATCAGGGTAAGTGTATTTGGTCTTAACCTGAGACTTGCACCGCTAATACTTGCGACAATCAATATATTTTGGTTTTGGTCGTCCAGGCATTTAACAGGTTATGTGTACGCCTCTGCTAGGTATATTGAGAATCGTAGTGTGTTGGGTGTGATGTCAAGACGGAAGTATCACTCCAGTCATAGTGGAGATGATGGTCACGTAGGATACGGGACTGGTTCTCTTATATACTGCATCTATCGGGATAAAATGACTAGGTCATATTTATCCGATTATAGAGACTAGTTACCAGAGATCCGACATGTGCTTCTTACGGGGCATACATATTTCTAGCCCCAGGCCTTGCACGTGACATCCGATACTGGATCGATATACACGATACTACGTATACTACGTCTGATATAGATCGCTTATTCTTGTAAGCATGTTTCTTGAGAATTGGGTAGGCATGACGCTTTGCTAGAAGCCAACCTTGTCTTGTAAATCGGTAAAAATGTAGTACTAGGTACGTACGTGTTCGGATAGTCCGACGGCCGTATTTACTTGTTGGACAATTATGACCCATAGCGTCACTATTTGTACAGATCACAGTGTTGTTGTACAAATTAACTATGTGACAAAGGAGATTACTCTCTTATCATTTGTGATTAGATCACCTAGATGTATAAATGATAGGAGGTCCTTATGATTTGTTCCTGGATTGAGAATGATATGAGACAGTATCAGTCCACGAAAGATAGATCATTAAATATTGAGAATCGTAGTGTGTTGGGTGTGATGTCAAGACAGAAGTATCACTCGAGTCATAGTGGAGATGATGGTCACGTAGGATACGTGACTGGTTCTCTATATGCTGCAGCTATCGGGATAAAATAACTAGGTAATGTTTATCCGATTATAGAGACTAGTTACCAGAGATCTGATATGTGCTTTATACGGGGCAGACACATTTCCAGCCCCAGGCCTTGCACATGACATCCGATACTGGATCGATATACACGATACTACGTATACTACGCCTGATATAGATCGCTTATTCTTGTAAGCATGTTTCTTGAGAATTGGGTAGGCATGACGCTTTGCTAGAAGCCAACATTGTCTTGTAAATCAGTAAAAACATAGTACTAAGTACGTACGTGTTCAGATATTTCGATGACTATATTTACTGCCAACATATCCGGGGATCTCATGGGTCGCTTCCGAAGATTCACCGATGACGTAGGACTCGCACTTTATTAATCTGGGATTAATTAGATGAGAGAGAAAATTGATCTGGGATTAATTACAGAGAGATTTTATCTGGGATAAAATATTAATTAAAGAGAGAGAATTAATTTGGAATTAATCGATAAATTAATATATTCGATATATTAAACAAAATTGGATTTCGACGCGGAATTGAAATTAGATTTTAATTCGGGTGAACAAGTTAATTTAAAATTAATTCGTAAGCGACGTGAATAGTAATTATGCTAGACATGATTATTTAATTAAATTAGATTTAATTACGACGCAATGAAAAATTCGTTAATTCGGAATTAGCGAATCCGAGCCCGGGAGTGTTTGCGGAACCATTCACATTTAGAATCGAAGTGGGACTCGCAAGTCATATCTAGCGTCACATCACTCGTCAATCAAGTGATAGATGTCTTTCATTTTGAGTGATAGATGTCTTTCACTTTGAGTGATTGACACCAATCACTATTCATTGATTGATAGGAGTTGATGTAAGTGGTTGGAAAGTTAAAAGGCTTGTACCTTTGACTTTGGAAGATGAGTTTTTGTATTTGATTTTTGGAAATTTAAAATACAATATACAACACATTTTTCTTCCTTCTATTTCATTGAATTCGGCCATGGGCCATTTCTTTTTCTTCTCTCCCTCTCATGGCCGAATGGCCTTCACTCTTTCCTCTCATTGTGGGCGTGAGCCTAGGGCTCACTTTCTTCTTTATTTTCTTACAAATCAAAGGTGCTAGAACACTTTAAAGGCATACAAGGTGATAGGAAAACTCACTTGTGAGCATGGAATCTCAACACCTAAAGCTTGGAGCTTGAAGATGAAGATGGACTCCAAACCCACCCATGGCCGAGAGCTTCTTCAACAAAGAGGAAAAGGATTTTATTCGTCGCATCGCAAAGCCGTTCAATGTGAGTATGATTTCGCCATATTTCATTATTGTATTCACTTGTTTCATGACTTGAAAATGATCCTTGGGACTTAATAGAAACCCAACAATGGTATCTTGAGCCATTTTGAGCATGCAACTTGATTAGGGTAAAATTTGGGTAAAATTGATTTGAGCATGTTTTGATGAAATTGATTGTTGATATATGCTTGAATGATGATAACATGGTGTTATGCATGATCAATTTGATGAATATTGAGTTGGATCAAATTTTCCCTAATGACTTAGCTTGGCCGAAAGTCATGCTTGCCCTAAAGTCTTGGTGATTTTGTTTTTTGATTCATTGGATGAGTTGGAATCAATTGGGAAATGTTGATTTAGATTCATTTGGATTGAAATCAGAATTGGATAACATAAACCCTAGATTGCCGTGAGACATTATGCATGGAAAATGAGTTGATTTTGATTAAAATGTGTTGGACATGTTTTGACTAAAATAGCATAATTAATTGTACAAATTTGTGTTTTGGAAATGATAATTTGGGTAATTAATTATGGATTACACTTAGGTTAATAAATTGTGAAATTGGATTTATGTCCTTTAATTAATTGGGATTAAATTGGATTGGGCTTGTAATTATTGGGCTTGGTTGTACCAAGATTGGTTTAGGCAAATTGGTTGGATCCAATTGGGCCCAAAACCGGATCCATAAAGTCCAATTATGACTAATGGACCTTAACTTTAATTGGGCCTAATGGGCCTAAATTGATTTCTAGGCTTATAGGGTTATTCCTTGTTTGGGCTTTGGTTATTGGGTTTGACCCAAGTTGACCAAAAGTCCATGCCTTAAGAAATTAATTGAAAGCCCATTAGACTTTAATTAAATTAACGTTGGACGTTAATCGGGCTTTGAGTCCCGTAACGATTGAATTTGGAATTTAAGTCGTAAATGTTCGTTAATAAAGTATAATATTTAATTTGGAATTAAACAGCGAATTAGTATTAAATAAAAATTGAATTGGATTTAATTATGTAGTTTAATTTAATTCAAGAATTCATACTTTAAGTACTTATTCGCAAAACGAGTTTGACTCGCGCAAAATCAAATCGTTGTTTGAACATTGGATGGTCACTAATTATCAGATTAATTAATTGGATTAGATTGATTGATAACAGGCTTGTGTGAATAGATGGTTGCGATGCATGAATAATATATATCAGATGCATATTAGATGGGTGGGGCAGTTTTAGAAATTATTGTAATAAATTTGGAATTTATTAATTGGACCTGCGTGTCCAGCCTATGACCTCCATACTCTTTGTATTTCTCTTCTCACCTATTCCCCTCAATGTAAATGAGGTTTCTTTAGAAGTGTAGTGTAACGGGTAGAAGAAAATACTTATGCTAGCGGGAGAGAGGAAACTTGAGAGATTTGTTCTAGGAACAATGTGTTAAGTATCTATCCGCATATCATTATTATTTTATTTACGCGCCTTATTATGTGTTTAGAATGCATGTTTAAGGGTGTATGATGATGAGACCTTAACAAAGATAATAAATTGGTTGTCAATTTGCACGCGAAAAACCCTCACAAAATATTAAGCGTTTTTCCTTCCATTGAGTGATTCTTACTCAAGATCCAAGACTGGCATTGGTTTGTTGGCCAAAGTCAAGACCTTTGTCCGTTGGGGATGTGTTTGAATCACGAAGGCTTTGTTCCATATCGGTGTCTTGTCCAAGTTGTGATTTGTTGGCCAAAGTCAAGATCACTTCTTGTCCATCGACATTGATTACGAAGCTTTCCAAGGTCAATGGTCATGCTTAACTGGGATCAGTAAGTTTGTTGTGCCAAAGCCAAGGCTTAGTTGATTCAGAGGAAAAAGTTTAGGTAATCTATTGGATATATTGGCATATATAAGATATATGTTTCGGACTTAGATATCCCCATACTGGATCTTGGAATTGGATGGGATCCAATTGATCTTAGAGATCTACCTAGTTAATTATAATACAATTTGTTGGCCAAATTCAAGATTGTGTGACATTTAACGGGATCCTAGCCCACTAGGAAACACGATTTCCCGAGTACTCAATAGAGGGTTAGAGACTCGCCGAAAAAATAGTGGGAGGCAAGTATTAAATTTGCAATATTCGTTTAGTAACTTGCCATACGCGCTCAATCAAAATATTTCGTCAAATAAATTATTTATTTGTTGGACTAATATTTAATCGTTGTTTTAATTAAACAGTTGGACTGTATTCAAACTATTCATTTATAGTTGATTATATAATTGGATTATAGTAATCAATATATTTGAATTTAATTGATCATTTATAATTGATTTATATTGGATTATAGTAATCAATATAATTGAATTAACCAATTAAATTATAGTTGATTATATAGTTGACTATAATAATCATTATAATAAATAGTACCAAAATCGTTGATTAAATAGTTGGACTATTAGAATCAAGATAAAATGATAGATTAGTGGTTTAAAACATAATCATGGGGAAAATGTATTAAACGACTTTAATTTTCAAAATGGGAATAAAATTTCAGGATGGTCCTGGAAACTAATAAGTTACTTTATTTGATAAAATAACATATTAGGCCTAAGCCCGGAGTTAAGCAAATAGTAGAGCATGATCTTTGGAAGATTCATGTGATGATAACTTTAGTACTTAATCCATTAAGCTTGCCAATTAGACTCCTTAATTTCTTAATTAGAACTAAGGATTAGATCCTTATAGTATGACAATGAAATTGAAGGATCTTTATAGATCTATTCTTAGATCTTAGAAGTACTAAATTGAAATAGTAAACTCTTGGAGAGTTAATGGCTATACTCAAGGAGTCAAAGCCAAAGTTTGCAATAGGCGAGAAGCGCAAGGCGCAACTTACTTCGACATTCTAGAAGGCCAGGCTTGGCCAAAGGCTTCTAGATGTGTAAAAGGGCAAAGAAAAAATCATTGTAATCTTCTGGGAAGATAAATGTCATATCCCAAAATATCTGCCTAAATTGTGGCAAACGGGATCGCGGAAGCGTGACTGCCATTTGGACAAGGCAGACAGGAAGGAATTGAAGAACGAAGAACAAGGCTCTGACTTCAAATATGTTGTCATAAACTGTTCACTGCTAGTATTAAAATTGGATTTTAGATACTGGAAGTGGTACATAAATATGTACTGGTATGCAGAATCTGCTATGAGCAGGATACTGACTTCAGTTGAGATTAATCTGCGAATTGAAAACGGGACGAAAGTCGCTGTTTTAACCGTAGATACCTAAGTTTAGGAACCACCCTTTGGGTGTGTACTTAAATTAGGAAACTGTTTGAATGTAACTAGTTTGACTAGATACATTATCTCTATATCAGGGTTTAACCCGTTGCGGGGGTATACCTTTATATTCTAGAATACTAAAGTGTTTTATTATATAAAGATAATATTGAGATAAACACATTAGATGTGAATAACAGTATTTATATTTTGATATAAATAAATCTCAAACGTATAATACGACAAACAATAGCTCAAACTGAGTAAATCAGTTGAAACTTAAATGTGGCATTGTTGTCTGGGACACAATTAAACAAGACTTCATATATCCACACTTTTGAAGAGTGGGTACTAGGACTGATTTGATCCAATTCAAATAAAGTCTACGAATCTAGTTTATTGGGCAAAGTGCCTAAAACACTATTTACTTGGTAAAAGTGCAAATGCCACCGATCTGTTAACCCTAGTTCATAGTGAAGCAAGTGGGCCCATGTATAGCTAGGCTAGAGGTGGATATGAATATTTTGTGACCTTTACGGATGTGGCATCGCGTTATGATTATGTGTTTCTTCTAAAACACAAATCGAAAACTTTTAGAGTTTCGACACGAAATAGACAAACAGATCGGCTAAAGTATTAAAACATCACGGTTAGACCATGATGAAAATACTTAAGCAATAAGTTTCTTAAATAGTTGAAAGAGTATAGTATTCTTTCAATGAGGACTCTCCTCCCGGAACACGTCAATTTGACGGGTGTGTCCGAACAGAGAAATCGAATTTTTGTTGGACATGATAAGGTTTATCATGAGTCGCTCTGAGCTACCATTTCCTTCAACGGATACGCATTAAACAGTGCAGAACTTATTTTGAATAAGGTTCCATAAAAATCTGTTTGACAGATTTCATATAGATATGAACAGGAAAGAAACTGAGTTTTCTCATTCCTGATGATTTGAGTATGCTAGGCAATGTTTGAATGATACCAACTAGAACCCAAATCGGATAAGTGCCAAATGTTGGTTATCCTAGGGATACCAAAGTATAGTACTTATTCAACTCACTAGAGAACAATGTAATGTTGCTTACCGTACGGTTTTCCTAAAAGGAATACCTATATGCAGTGGTAAGTGGGAGGATAGTAAAACTCGATGAAAATCAGAGTAATACTATTCCAGGCACCGATTCCTTAATGGAACACAAATAGTTCACCAAGGATGAAACTATACCAGTAATCTTCGAATACACAAAAACCGCGTAGATCAGAGAGAGTCAGAAAACAACCGGGGGTATGGGTTTCTGATCTCACCTCGTAAAAGATGTCAATCTTATTGAGGAACACCAACTGACTACGTATGAGGAAGTGATACAAGGTATCAACTCTCTATTATGGCAAACTGCAATAAAGTCTGAAATGGATTCCATGTATACAACTTGTTTAGACACTATTGTTGTACCACAACATTGTGCCTATTGGTACAATATAAGTATTCAAGGAAGACATACGTGGAAGGCAACATACACAACGTACTAATCTAGGCTTGTAGCGAAAAGGTATCGTTATCAACATTGTGTTGATTACAACAAAATCTTTTAAATATTGCCACGGTAAATCCATTTGGATAATGCTTTCTGATGGTGCATATTTCATTTATGAAATATGGCAGCTAAATTCCAAAACCACTTTCCTTAACAGAAACCTTTTGGAGGATGTTTACAACATCCTGACGGTTTTGTCGTACCAAAACTAGTAAATAAAGTTTGCAGGTTATTCAATCCATGGATGGATTGAAGCAAGCATTGCGTTCTTGGAATTATCGTTTTAATGTAATCATAATGGTATATGATTTAATTCAAAATGAAAATGATTCTTGTGTATATAAGAGGGTTAGTGGGAGCGCACTGACAGTGAATGTCATGTATAAAATAATGATGATATATCATTTCTTGGAAAAGATATTCCCAAAATACAATCGGTGAAAGCTTGGTTTTCATGAAAATTCTCCGTAGAATTCTTGGGAGAAAACAACCTTTATTCTAGGAATAAAGATCTACTGGGATAGATTTAAAGTTGTTAACACTCTCCGAGAAATCGTACATTGAAAAATGTAAGCGACCTGGTGTCTCATACGCTTTGAGCATATGAAGTCACAAACAGGCCAATCCAAGTGATAGTCACTGGATTAAAGTTAAGAACATCTATTAGTATCTTAGAGAACTTGAAGTGACTGGGATCACTATAGCAAGTTTCCTAACCGATAAAACGACTATAAGTCGAATAACGGTACTATACAGTTTGAATAACAGAACAGTGAGCTGGAAATCTTCCAAGCAAGATACTGTTACCGAATAAACAACAAATGCGGGTTATTGCTGCGACTGAGGTAGCAATAGAAGCCATTTGGGTCGATAATAAATCTAATTAGATTAGATATAGTTCTGTTAGTCGCTGAGCTAGGCATCAGCACAGGCTAAAGAATTAATGGTCTCATCAACGATCCAGATATATACTTCAATATTCATCTGATTCATTCGGATCATACATCGTGGCGATGTGATGATCGAATAAATCACATCAAATGATAATCATGGAAATCCGCTGACGAAAACTTTTTCTCAGCAGTTTGAGCGAACCGTACATAGTTGGGGTGTCAGACACTCGAGTGATTGGCTATAGGCCAAGTGGGAGATTGTTGGACAATTATGACCCATACCGTCACTATTTTTGTACAGATCATGGTGTTATTGTACAAATTAACTATGTGACAAAGGAGATTGTTCTCTTATCATTTGTGATTAGATCACCAAGATATATAAATGATAGGAGGTCCTTATGATTTGTTCCTCGATTGAGATGATATGAGACGGTATCAATTCACGAAGGATAATCATTAAATATCCCTAGTCAGAGTATTATCGAGATTGGACTTCGATAATGCGTAAAAGACTAGTATTACACTTGTGCGCGTTGTGAGGGCACAACAATATAGTTCTCATATATTTGGGTATAGGATACTCATGCAAGTGTAATAGGAGGTTGTGTTTTACCAATGGTACGGGAAACAGCTTCGCTCTGGATAGACCCCTCGGAATTCCATTGGTAGTATGACTATGTGTCTATGGAAGTTCGAAATCAGGGTAAGTGTATTTGGTCTTAACCTGAGACTTGCACCGCTAATATTTGCGACAATCAATATATTTTGGTTTTGGTCGTCCAGGCATTTAACAGGTTATGTGTACGCCTCTGCTAGGTATATTGAGAATCGTAGTGTGTTGGGTGTGATGTCAAGACGAAGTATCACTCCAGTCATAGTGGAGATGATGGTCACGTAGGATACGGGACTGGTTCTCTTATATACTGCATCTATCGGGATAAAATGACTAGGTCATATTTATCCGATTATAGAGACTAGTTACCAGAGATCCGACATGTGCTTCTTACGGGGCATACATATTTCTAGCCCCAGGCCTTGCACGTGACATCCGATACTGGATCGATATACACGATACTACGTATACTACGTCTGATATAGATCGCTTATTCCTGTAAGCATGTTTCTTGAGAATTGGGTAGGCATGACGCTTTGCTAGAAGCCAACCTTGTCTTGTAAATCGGTAAAAATGTAGTACTAGGTACGTACGTGTTCGGATAGTCCGACGGCCGTATTTACTTGTTGGACAATTATGACCCATAGCGTCACTATTTGTACAGATCACAGTGTTGTTGTACAAATTAACTATGTGACAAAGGAGATTACTCTCTTATCATTTGTGATTAGATCACCTAGATGTATAAATGATAGGAGGTCCTTATGATTTGTTCCTGGATTGAGAATGATATGAGACAGTATCAGTCCACGAAAGATAGATCATTAAATATCCCTAGTCAGAGTATTATCGAGATTGGACATCGATAAATACGTAAAAGACTAGTATGACACTTGTGCGCGTTGTGAGGACATAACGACATAGTTCTCATATATTTGGGTATAGGATACTCATGCAAGTGTAATAGGAGGTTGTGTTTTACCGATGGTACGGGAAACAGCTTCGCTCTAGATAGACCCCTCGGAATTCCATTGGTAGTATGACTATGTGTCTATGGAAGTCCGAAATCAGGGTAGGTGTATTTGCTTTTAACCTGAGACTTGCACCGCTAATACTTACGACAATCAATATACTTCGGTTGTGGTCGTCCAGGGCTTTAACAGGTTCTGTGTACGCCTATGCTGGGTATATTGAGAATCGTAGTGTGTTGGGTGTGATGTCAAGATGGAAGTGTCACTCCAGTCATATGGAGATGATGGTCACGTAGGATACGATACTAGTACTCTTAAGTACTGCAGTCATCGGTATAAAATGACAAGGTCATGTTTATCCGATTATAGAGACTAGTTACCAGACATCCGACATGTGCTTCGTACGGGGTAGACACAATTCCATCCCCAGGCCTAGCACGTGATCATCCGATACTGGACAGAAATACACAATACTACGTATACTACGCCTGATATAGATCCTTTATTCCTGTAAGGATATTTCTGGAGAATTGGGTAGGCATGGCGCCTTGCTAGATGCCAAACTTGTCTTGTAAATCAGTAAAATGTAGTACTAGGTAATTACGTGTTCGGATAGTCCGATGACCGAATTTACTGCCAACATATCCAGGGATCTCATGGGTCACTTCCCGAAGATTCACCGATGACGTATTACTCACACTTTTATTAATCTGGGATTAATTAGAAGAGAGAGAAAATTAATCTGGGATTAATTGCAGAGATATTTTATCTGGGATAAAATATCATTTAAAGAGAGATAACGATTAATTTAGAATTAATCGATTAATTAATATATTATATATATTAAACCAAATTGGATTTCGACGCGGAATTAAAAATTAGATTTTAATTCGGGCGAACGAATTAATTTAGAATTAATTCGTTAGCGACGTGAATAGTGACTTCGCTAGGCGTAATCATTTAATTGTGTCGCAACGGAAAATTCGTTAATTTGGAATTAGCGAACCCGAGCCCACGAGTGTTTGTGAGCGCATTCACATTTCGAATTCGAGTGCGGCACATAAGTCATATCAAGCGTCAAATCATGTCACTTTGAGTGATGTGACAATTGATTGATTGATTGATGTAACTTGATGGTAGTTGTTGAAATGGTTGTTGGATTTGATTATTTGACTTTTGGAAAGCCAAATATTTGGTAAATCCTTTATTTATTTTTTGAAAATATATATTGTGCATTAGATACACATTTTAACCTAACAACACACATCTCTCATCTCTCACGCCCATGGAGGGCTGATTTTCCTTCTGGTTTTGGCAGCCACTGCCAAGAGTCAAGAAGAAAATGGGAAGCAAAAATGGTAATTTTTGTGGCAAAAATCACAAGAGCTAGCACTCCGAGAGACATGCGAAGGTGATAGGGAAGTCCACCCATGAGCCGGGAATCGTTTGACGAAGCTTGGAGCTTGACGAAAACCTCCAATGGCTGAAAATAGTGGACTGCACACAGCCACTGCCGTGACATGCCGTGAGCAGAATTTCGAGTTTTTTTCGTTGCCGCGTCGCTCACCGATCAATGTGAGTATTCCGCAACTCTCTTGATTATATTCGCACTTGTTTCATGCTTGGTTAATGATCTTGGGACCTTAGCAAACACCAACAATGTTATCAGAGCAAGGTTGAGCATGAAATTTGATTTAGGGTTTTAAAATTGGGTAAATTGATTTTGAGCATGATTTGATTAAATTGGATGTTTGAATATGATTAAATCATGTGAATTGAAGATTGATTGGATCAATTTTAAGAAATTGTGTTTGGAACATTTTTGCCCAAAATTCTTTGGCTTGGCCGAATGGAAGACTTGCCCTAATGTCTTGGAATTTTTGTTTTTTGATTCATTGGATTAATTGAAAACGATTGGGAATATTGATTTAATGTCGAATTGGATTTAATTGGATTGAATTCGAATCGGACATAAAATGCCCTATATTGCCGAGACAATTTAGCATGTGATATTGAGGTTTGATTTGATGAAATATGTTGGACATGTTTGTTGTAATGAGCATGATTGATTTGTAAATTAATGTTTTAGAAATGTTAATTGGGGTGATTAATGATGTAATACACTTAGGTAATTATTGGGAAATGGATTTTTGGATTTAATTATTTGGGCTTAAATTGGATTTGGGCTTGTTGTGTTTGTAATTGGGCTTATTGGCTTGGTTGTACCAAGTTGGGTTTAGGCTAATTGGTTGGATCCAATTGGGCAAAAACCCCTCCATAAAGCCCAATCGACAATGGACCTTTAAAGTTTAAATTGGGCATAATGGGCCAAGATATTTCTAGGCTTATGGGGTAATTCCCGGATTGGATTTGGTTATTCGGTTTTAACCCGAGTTGACCAAAGTCCACGCCCTTAAGAAATTAATTAAAATCCCATTGGACTTTAATTAAATAACGTTGGACTTAATCAGGCTTTGAGACCCGTAACGATTAAATTTGGAATTTAAGTCGTAAAGGTTCGTTAATAAAGTGTATATATTAATTTAGATTAAATAGCGATTAGAATTTAAATGCATATTGATTGGATTTAATTATGTAGTATAATTTAATTCGAGAAGATATACTTTGGAGTACTTATTCGCAAAACGAGTTTGACTCGAACAAAATCAAATCGTTGTTTTGAACATTGGATGATCACTAATTATCAGATTAATTAATATTTTGATTAGATTGATTGATAATATGCTTGTGTGAATACATGGTTGCGATGCATGAATAATGTATATCGGATGAATATTAGATGGGTGGGACAATTTTAGAAATTGTTGTAATAAATTTGATTTATTAATTGGAACTGCGTGTCCAGCCTTATTACCTCATTATTCTTTGTATTCTTCTCACCTATTCCCCTCAATGTAAATGAGGTTTTCTTTAGAAGTGTAGTGTAACGGGTAGAAGCAAATACTTGTGCTAGCGGGAGAGAGAAAAGAGAGATTTTCTACGATCAATGTGTAAAGTATCCATCCGCATATCATTATTATTTTTCAT
Source organism: Zanthoxylum bungeanum (assembly GCA_019454045.1). NCBI lineage: Eukaryota > Viridiplantae > Streptophyta > Magnoliopsida > Sapindales > Rutaceae > Zanthoxylum > Zanthoxylum bungeanum. The sequence goes on along the minus strand of SKCR01028909.1, from coordinate 9,356 downwards.
ATGCGCTTTATTATGTGTTTAGAATGCATGTTTAAGGGTGTATGATGATGAGACTTAACAAGATAATAAATTGGTTGCCAATTTGCAAGCGAAAAACCCTCGCAAAATATTAAGCGTTTTCCTTCCTTTGAGTGATTCTCACTCAAGATCCGAGACTGACATTGGCTTGTTTGGCCAAAGTCAAGGCCTTTTTGTCCGTCGAGGATGTGTTTTGAATCATGAGAGCTTTGTTCCATATCGGTGTCTTGTCCAAGTTGTGGTTTGTTTGGCCAAAGTCAAGACCACTTCTTGTCCAGCGACATTGATTACGAAGCTTTCCATGGTCAATGGGTCGCGCTTAACTGGGATCACTAAGTTTGTTGTGGCAAAGCCAAGGCTTAGTTGATTCAGAGGAAAAGGTTAGGTAATACATTGGATGTATTGCATATATGATATATGTTTCGGACCTGGATGTCCCCCTACTGGATCTAGGAATTGGATTGGATCCAATTGATCTTAGAGATCTGCCTAGTTAATTATCATACATTTGTTGGCCAAAGTCAAGATTGTGTGATATTTAACGGGATCCTAGCCCACTAGGAAACACGGTTTCCCGAGTACTCGACAGAGGGTTAGAGGCTCGCCGAAAAATAGTGGGAGGCAAGAATTAAATTTGCAATAGTCGTTTAATTACTTTGCCATAAACGCGCTCAAAACAAATATCATTCGTCAATAAATTAAATGTTAGTTGGACACTAATATTTAAACGTTGTTTTAAATAACAGTTGGACTATATTCAAACTATTTATTTATAGTTGGTTTTATAATTGGATTTTAGTAATCAATATATTTGATTTAATAATTATAGTTGATTAAATAGTTTGCACTATAGTAATCATTTAAATAAATAGTATCGAAATCGTTGATTAAATAGTTGGACTATTAGAATCAAGAAAAATTGAAAGATTGACATTTAAGACATAATCCTAGGGAAATGTATTTAAATGGTTTAATTTTCAAATTGGGAATAAGTTTAGGATGGTCCTGGAACAATAATAAGTTACTTTATTTGATAAAATAACATATTATGCCTAAGCCCATAGTTAAGCAAATAGTAGAGCATAATCTTTGGAAGATTTTTGATGATAACTTTAGTGCTTAATTCCATTAAGCTTGTCGCAGTAGACTCCTTAATTCCTGAATCAGAACTAAGGCATTAGATTCTTAAAGTATGATAAGAAATTGAAGGATCTTCATAAATCTATACTTAGATTTAGAAGTACTAAAATTGCAATAATACTCTTGGAGAGTTAATGACTATTCTCAAGGAGTAAAGTTAAAGTTTGCAATAAGGCAAGTAGCGCTAGTCGCACCTTACTTCTATATTCTAGAAGGCCAAGGCTTGGCCAAAGCTCTGGAATTTTGGAAATGGGCAAAGGCAAAATCATTATATCTTCTAGGAAGATAAATGACATATCCCAATATGTCTGCTTAAATTGTGGAAAACGGGATCGCGGAGCGTGACCGCCGTTTGGACAAAGCAGACATGAAGGAATTGAAGACGAGCAAGGCTCTGACTTCAAATATATTTCAAGATTATGTTCACCTACTAGTATTGAAATTGGATTTTAAATACTTAGTGTGATCATAAATATATACTGATGTTCAGAATCTGCTTGAACATGATACTGACTTCAATCGAGATTGATTATGTGAATCAGAAAACGGGGACGAAAGTCACTGTTTCAAACGTAGATACCTAAGTTTAAGGAACTACCCTTGCGGGTTTGTACTTAATTAGGAATGTTATAATGTAAATAGTTTGACTAGAAAATTATTTCTATATCAGTGTATTATCCGTTGCGGATATACTTTTTATTCTAGAACACTAAAGTGTTTTATTATATAAAATATATTGAGATAAACACATTAGATGTGAATAACATAATTTATATTTTGAATATAAATAAAAATCTCAAATATATAACATGACAAACAAATAGCTCAAACTGATTTGATCAGAAGAACTAATTGTGGCATTGTTGTCTGGGACACAATTACAAGACTCGTATATCCACACTTTTGAAGAGTGGGTACTCGGACTAATTTTATCCAATCAAATAAAGTCTACGAATCTAGTTTATTGGACAAAGTGCCTAAAACACCTTTACTCGGTAAAAGTGCAAATGCCACCAAGCTGTTAGCCCTAGTTCATATGAAGCAAGTGGGCCCATGTCTAGCTAGGCTAGATGTGGATATGAATATTTCGTGACCTTTACGGATGTGGCATCGCGTTATGGTTATATATTTTTCTTTTGAAACACAAATCGGAAACTTTACAGTTTCGACATGAAATAGACAACAGATCGGCTAAAGTATTAAACCATCACGGTAAGACCGTAATGGAAAATACTTAAGCATTAAGTTTCTAATATACTTGAAAGAGTATAGTATTCTTTCAAAGAGGGACTCCTCCCGGAACACGTCAGTTGACGGTGTGTTCCGAACGGATAAACCGAATTTTATTGGACATGATAAGGTTAATCATGAGTCGCTCTGAGCTACCATTTCCTTCAATGGATAAGCTTTAACAGTGCAGAACTTTATTTAGAATAAGGTTCCATAAAAAATCTGTTTGACAGACTATCATATTAATATGAACAGGAAAGAAACTGGGTTTCTCGATCCTGAATATTGGGAATGCTAGGCATATGTTTGGATGATACCAAACTAGAACCCAAATTGGATAAGTGTCAATTGTAAGTTATCCTAGGGATACCAAAGTATAGTACTTATACAACTCACATGAGAACAATTAGATTGTTGCTCACCATGCGGTTTTCCTGAGAGGAATATCGATATGTAGTGGTAAGTGGGAGGATAGTAAAACTCGATGAAAATCGAGTAATACTGTTCCAGGCCCGATTCCTAATGGAACACAAATAGTTCATCAAGGATGAAACTATACCATAATCTTCGAATACATAAGAACCGGGTATGTCGGAGAGATTCAGAAAACAACTTGGGGTATGGGTTTCTGATCTCACCTCATAAAGATGTCAATCTTATTGAGGTATACCAACTGACTACGTATGAGGAAGTGATACAAGGTATCGACTCCCTATTAGACAAAGTGTCATGAATTTGAAATGGATTCCATGTAAATCAACTAGTTTAGAACTAGTTGATGTACCGTAAGACATTGTGCCTATTGGTACTTATAAGTCTTCAAGGAAGACGTACATGGATGGCAACATACCAACATATAAAGCTAGGCTTTTAACGGAAAGATATCGTTATCACATTGTGTTGACTACGATTCAACTTTTACCTGTTGCCACGGTAAAGCCATTTGGATAATGCTTGCTAATGCTGCATGTTTCATTTGCGAAATTGTCAGCTTAACAGAAAATTGCTTTCCTGAAAAGGAAACCTTTTGAAGGATGTTTACAACATCCTGTTGGTTTTGTCGTACCATAACAAGCACACAAGGTTTGCAGGTTATTCGATCCATGTTTGGATTGAAGCAATCATATGTTCTTGGAATTATCGTTTTGATGTAATAATAATGGTTTATGATTTAATTCAAAACGAAATGATTCTAGTGTATATAAGGAGGTTTGTGGGAGCGCACTGACAAAATGTCCTATAAATAATGATAACATGTCATTTCTTGGAATGATATTCCTAATAATAATCGGTGAAAGCTTGGCTTTTGAGAAAACTCTCTGAGAAATCGTACATTGAAAATGTACGCGACCTGGTGTCTCATACGCTTTGAGCATAAGGATTCACAAACAGGCCAATCCAAGTGATAGTCACTGGATTGATGTTAAAAACATCCGTTAGTATCTTAGAGAACTAAGAATGTTGTCTTAATTCTATGGAGAAGGAGAACTTGAAGTGACTGAGATCACTGCTGCAAGTTTTCTAAACCGATATATGACTATAAGTCGTAAAATGGTACTATACAGTTTGAATAACGATACAGTGAGCTGGAAATCTTCCAAGCAAGATACTGTTACCGAATAAACAACAAATGCGGAATATTGCTGCAGCTGAGGCAGCAATAGAAGCCTTCTGGATTGATAATAATCTATTAGATTAGATATAGTTCTTGTTAGCAGCTGAGCTAGACATCATCACATGTTAAAGAATTAATGGTCTCATCAACGATCTAGATACATACTTTGATATTCATCGATTCGTTCGGATCATACATCGTGGCGATGTGATGATCAATAAATCGCATCAGATGATAATCATGCAAATCCGCTAACGAAAGCATTTTCTCAGTAATTTGAGCCAACCGTACATAGTTCGGGTGTCAGACACACTTGAGTGACTGGTTATAGGCCAAGTGGGATATTGTTGGACAATTATGACCCATAGAGTCACTATTTGTACAGATCACGGTGTTGTTTGTACAAATTAACTATGTGACAAATGATATTGCTCTCTTATTCATTTGTGATTAGATCACCTAGATGTATAAATGATAGGAGGACTTATGATTTGTTTCCTGGATTGAGAATGATATGAGACAGTATCAGTCCACGAAGGATAATCATTAAATATCCATAGTCAGAGTATTATCGAGATTGGACATCGATAAATACGTAAAAGACTAGTATTACACTTGTCCGCATTGTGAGGGCATAACATCATCGTTCTCATATATTTTGGTATAGGATACTCATGCAAGTGTAATAGGAGGTTGTGTTTAACCGAAGGTACGGGAAACAGCTTCGCTCTGGATAGACCCATCGGAATTCCATTGGTAGTATGACTATGTGTCTATGGAAGTCCAAATCAGGTAGGTGTATTTGGTCTTAACCCGAGACTTGCACAGCTAATACTTACGATAATCAATATACTTTAGTTGCGGTCGTCCAGGGCTTTAACAGGTTCTGTGTACGTCTATGATGGGTATATTGGGAATCGTAGTGTGTTAGGTGTGATGTCAAGACGGAAGTGTCACTCCAGTCATATGGAGATGATGGTCACGTAGGTTACGGTACTAGTACTCTTAAGTACTGCAGTCATCGGGATAAAATGACAAGGTCATGTTTATCCGATTATAGAGACTAGTTACCAGACATCCGACATGTGCTTCATACGGGGCAGACATAATTCCAGCCCAGGCCTAGCAAGTGATCATCCGATACTGGACATAATATACACAATACTACGTATACTACACCTGATATAGATCATTTATTATTGTAAGGATATTTCTGGAGAATTGGTTAGGCATGGCACTTTGCGAGAAGCCAACCTTGTCTTGTAAATCGGTAAAATGTAGTACTAGGTACTTACGTGTTCGGATAGTCCGACGACCGAATTTACTGCCAACATATCCAGGGATCTCATGGGTCGCTTCCTCAAGATTCACCGATGATGTTAACTCGCACTTTTATTAATATGGGATTAATTAGAAGAGAGAGAAAATTAATCTGGGATTAATTGCGGAGATATTTTATCTGGGATCAAAATCATTTAAAGAGAGATAACGATTAATTTAGAATAATCGATTAATTAATATATTCGATATATAAACGAAATTGGATTTCGACGCGGAATTAAATTAGATTTTAATTCGGGCGAACGAATTAGAATTTAATTTGTTAGTGACGTGAATAGTGACTTCGCTAGGCGTAATCATTTAATTGCGTCGCAACAGAAAATTCATTAATTTGGAATTAGCGAACCCGAGCCACGAGTGTTTGCGAGGGCATTTTCATTTCGAATTCGAGTGCGGCACGTAAGTCACATCAAGCGTCAAATCGCTAGTCACATCAAGCATCAAATCATGTCACTTTGAGTGATGTGACAATTGATTGATGTGACTTGATGGTAGTTGTTGGATTTGATTATTTGACTTTTGGAAAGCCAAATATTTGGTAAATCCTTTATTTATTTTTTGAAAATATATATGTGCTTAGATACACATTTTAACCTAACAACACACATCTTTCCTCTCCTCACGCCCATGGAGGGCTGATTTTCCTTCTGGTTTTGGCAGCCAATGCCGAGAGTCAAGAAGAAAATGGGAAGCAAAAGTGGTGATTTTTGTGGCAAAAATCACAAGAGCTAGCACTCCAAGAGACATGCGAAGGTGATAAGGAATTCCACCCATGAGCCGGGAATTGTTTGATGAAGCTTGGAGCTTGACGAAGAACCTCCAATGGCCGAAAACAGTGGACTACACACAGCCACTGCCGTGACATGCAGTGAGTAGAATTTCGAGTTTTGTTCGTTGCCCGCGTCGCTCAACCGATCGATGTGAGTATTCCGCAACTCCTCTGATTTGTATTCGCACTTGTATCATGCTTGTTTAATGATCTTGTGCCTTAGCAAACACCAACATTACTGCCAACATATCCGGGGATCTCATGGGTCGCTCGCGAAGATTCACCGATGACGTATGACTCGCACTTTATTATCTAGGATTAATAGATGAAAGAGAAAATTAATCTGAGATTAATTACAGAGATATTTTATCTGGGATAAAATATTACTTAAAGAGAGAGAGAACGATTAATTTGGAATTATCGATAAATTAATATATTCGATATATTAAACGAAATTGAAATTCGACGCGGAATTGAAATTAGATTTTAATTCGGCGAAACAAGTTAATTTTGAATTCATCCGTAGCGACGTGAATAGTAATTATGCTAGGCATGATTATTTAATTAAATTAGATTTAATTACGACGCAACGCAAAATTCGTTAATTCGAAAATTAGTGAATCTGAGCCTGAGAGTGTTTGCGGAACCATTCACATTTAGAATCGAAGTGGGACCCGTAAGTCACATCTAGCGTCACATCATGCGTCAATCAAGTGATAGATGTCTTTCACTTTGAGTGATTGACACCAGTCACTATTCATTGATTGATGGAGTTGATGTAAGTGGTTGGAAAGTTAAAATGCTTGTACCTTTGACTTTGAAGATGAGTTTTTGTATTTGATTTGGAAATTCAAAATACAATATACAACACATTTTTCTTCCTTCTATTCATTGAATTCGGCCAAGGGCTATTTCTTTTTCTTCTCTCCCTCTCATGGCCGAATGGCCTTCACTTTTTCCTCTCATTGTGGGCGTGAACCTAGGCTCACTTTCTCTTGATTTTCTTACAAATCAAAGGTGCTAGCACACTTTAGAGGCATATAAGGTGATAGGAAAACTCATTTGTGAGCATGGAATCTCAACACCTAAAGCTTGGAACTTGAAATGATGAAGATGGACTCCAAACCCACCCATGGCCGAGAGCTTCTTCAACAAGAGGAAAATGATTTTCTTCGTCGCATCCCAAAGCCGTTCAATGTGAGTATGATTCCGCCATATTTCATTGTTGTATTCACTTGTTTCATGACTTGAAAATGATCATTGGGACTTAATAGAAACCCAACACACAGAACCTGTTAAAGCCCTGAACGACCAAAACCAAAGTATATTGATTGAGTATTAGCGGTACAAGTCTCAGGTTAAGACCAAATACACCTACCCTGATTCGAACTTCCATAGACACATAGTCATACTACCAATGGAATCCGATGGGTCTATCCAGAGAGAAGCTGTTTCCGTACCATCGGTAAACACAACCTCCTATTACACTTGCATGAGTATCCTATACCCAAATATATGAGAACTATGCCCTTAAGCTCTCACAATGCGCACAAGTGTATACTAGCCTATTCCGCATTATCGATGTCCAATCTCGATAATACTATGACTAATGATATTTAATGATTAAACCTTCGTGGATTGATACTGTCTCATATCATCTCAATTCGGAACTATTCATAAAGACCTTTTATTATTTATATATCTTGGTAATCTAATTACAAATGATAAAAGAGTAATTTCCTTTGTCACATAGTTAATTTGTACAACAACACCATGATCTGTACAAATAGTGATGCTATAGGTCATAATTGTCCAACAATCTCCCACTTAGCCTATATCCAATCACTCAAGTGTCATACACCCGAACTATATACAGTTCGCTCAAACTTCTGCTGAGGAAAGGCTTTCGTCAGCGGATTTACGGTGTTATCATCTGATGTGATTTATTCGATCATCACATCGCCACGATGTATGATACCAATGAATCAGATGAATATTTGAAGTATATATCTGGATCGTTGATGAGACCATTAATTCTTTAGCCTGTGCTTTAGCCTAGCTCAGCTGTGAACAGAACTACTCCTAATCTGATTAGGATTATTATCAATCCAAAAGGCTTCTATTGCTGCCTCAGCTGCATCAATATTCCACTTTTGTTGTTTATTCGGCAACAGTATCTTGCTTGGAAGATTTCCAACTCACTGTTTCGTTATTCAAACTATATAGTACCTTTATTACGACTTATAGTCATTTTATCGGTTAGGAAACTTACAACAGTGAACCCAGTCACTTCAAGTTCTCATTCTCCATAGTATAAGAAAGGATCCTTAGATCATCTAAGATACTTAATGATGTTTTTAACATCAATCCAGTGACTATCATTTGGATTGGCCTAATTGTGACTCCATATGCTCAAAACACATGAGACATTAGGTCGCGTATATATTTCAATGTACGAGTTCTCGGAGAGTGCCAACAACTTTAGATCTATCCCAATAGATCCTTATTCCTAGAATAAAGGTTGTATCTCCAAAGAATTCTACGGAGACTTTTTCATGAAAGCCAAGCTTTCACTGATTTTATTATGGGAAATATCATTTCCAAGAAATGATATGTCATCATTACTTAGGACATTCATGTCAGTGCGCTCCCACAAACCTCCTTATATACACAAGAATCATTTTCGTTTTTGAATTAAATCATATACCATTATGATTACATCAAAACTATAGTTCCAAGAACTCAATGCTTGTTTCAATCCATCAATGGATCGAATTAACTTGCAAACCTTGTTTGCTTATTTTGGTACGATAAAACCGTCAGGATGTTGTAAAAATCCTCCAAATGGTTTTCGTTTAAGGAAAGTGATTTTGACGTTCAGCTGCCATATTTCATAAATGAAACATGCAACATCAGCAAGCATTATCCAAATGGATTTGACCATGGCAACTAGTAAAAGGTTTCATTGTAATCGACACAATGTTGATAAAGATACATTATACGCTACAAGCCCAGCTTAGTACGTTCGTATGTTGCCATTCATGTATGTCTTCCTTGAAGACATATATAGTACCAATAGGCACAATGCCTTTCGGTACAACAACCAGTGTCCAAACTTGGTTGGTATACATGGAATCCATTTCGGATTTCATGACACTTTGACATAATAGGGAGTCGATACCTTGTATCACTTCCTCATACGTAGTCAGTTCGTATTCCTTAATAAGATTGACATCTTATGAG